>JAOQGN010143169.1:0-11434 GCA_027564295.1 Himantozoum antarcticum
ATTCAATTCAATCCAAAATCGCAACACCTGTGTAAAATATATACTTCTGCCTATAATCCATCTTCCTATACATCTGCGTATACATCTGCCTATACATGTAGTTACAGCATTACTGGGTTGGATCACATAGCCATTAAACTCGACTGCAACATAATATCCGTGCCAACAGTGTTATGTACCCCGTCAAGATTTCTAATTGACCTCAGACTTTGTTTCACCATTCAGGTGTCGTCAAGGAAAACACAGATGACAGATTTTAACAGTTTTTTCTTCCTTGAAGTTGCCTGCTGTTTGGTCAGTTTACACTAGGTAAAGGCAACTCCTCAAAGTGAGCTATGTATATGCATATATTTTATATTTGTAATGATCTGAACCAATATTTCATTGGGTGGCTCACTATTAAACATCTGGCAATCCAGAATAGTGTAGCTATTGATGAATAATCAGCGATTTGTAATCAGTTTGTGTCAACAATATATTCTGAGTCTCGTGAGGGCTGGCACCAGAGATGTGCCACTATGATGTAAAGATCCATATAACAGTTTGGTGCAGCACAATATATGAATATGGCATTATAACGAGGTGCACTGAGCACTAAGTTGTGCTTTACTTTTCCCATTCTACCTCGCCTATTAACAAAATCAGTTACCAAAGGGTAATAAAACTTCCAGCATTTTTCAGCAGCGTTGCCTAGGAACCTGTAATAATTTGCTGACCCTCCTTCAAGGTGGCAGATTCAATACTCTACAATGTGTCACAAGTATATAGCCATAAATGATAGGGTCATCATTCAGTATCAGCCAGAGTGATGCTTATCGTAACAGCCCTAATACCTTTACTTGGTTGTAGGCTTGTAGCGTACTTCCATCCACTAATTCAAAATATGTGCAGTGATAGAAATCGCATATCCATTTTATTTGGAGTTGTTTGCCACTTGTGACATGAGAGGAGACAACTCCCTAATTATTCTATTCAAAACTGAAGCATTAGTTAGTGTGCCTCAAGCTTAGCATTGTTATCATTGAATGAGATTTATCTGACTAAGATAGTACGGTTACATTTCAGGTTACTGCTATATACAATGCATAAACATGTCCTAAATATTGTGTGATATTGAGAGAAAAATATGTTATTTAATGGAAATTGCTGTATGTCTAAAGTTTGATTTCAATGTTGTTGTAATAATACGAGTTAGATTTTAAAGCCATCACGCAAACTTCACCAAAGTAGAATAATGCAGCAATGCAGTAAGTTGAATATTTCAAATAATTTAAAAATGGGATTGTCGATGCTGTCAGACTAGACAGTTATGACAATATTCTTGATGCGACACGAAACACAAATTTAACAAAATATGCATTAATTACCAGGGTTGGGATCAATAGTTTCAATTGTATGCAATGCAGTAGCTGATGCTCTGCCATGAGGTGCATGCAATACAACATGTAGTTGGTGCAGCAGTCAGAGTTCAGCTGAAAGTGTATAATAAATAACTTGTGCGCCAAAAAATAGCAAAATAGTATATTGTGCGCCGGGTAATATAGATTGGTATAGGTATAGGTATATAGGTATATACCTATACCTATATATAATATAGGTATAGATTGTGCGCCGGGTAATAGATTGTTCGCCGGGTAATAGATTGTTCGCCGGGTAATAGATTGTGCGCCGGGTAATAGATTGTGTGCCGGGTTTGTGCTCTACATAATGGGTAGATTGATACAGAACATGCACTATTTTGACTTGTATAAAACAGACCGAAACTTGGAAATAGTGGGAGTTATACCTTGGCAATGCTTACATTTAAAAATGATAAAGGTAGACCTAATATGTACGATACTCCAATGCCCAATAGATATATTGGAACGCGTGTTACCTGCTCCCCTAGAAGAGGATGACAGCAGTTACAGAACCTAGGCAAGAATGTAGAGAGGAGACCACAAGATAACTCTCATCTGTATATTGCTGGCTGCCCTAGTATGGATCCTGACTAGGGCAGTTGTCCTTGTCAATGGCTACCCGCCCAGAAGGCTGCTCTCACTATCTAGACAGGGGGCAGGAACAACATACACAATGACAATTGAAATGTTGATTATATATTTCTGCTTTCACAACTTAGCAAAGAGCTAACGATAAAAATATACACAGTTAATACATAATTATAATATAAAATAGTTATTATTAATTATAAATAGTATAATATTAATTATAAAATATTTATTATTAATATTTATATTTACACCTTACTGTTAGAAAATATCAAAATAACAGCTTTGAATGAAATTTTACTGAGATGAGAGCCATTTGTCCGGCATTCATCATGTAAAAATAGACCCTGTAGCCGCAGTAGCATTGCTTGTAGGAGTTCTCTTTTTTTAGATTGATAAAGGTGTAGACAACTCCACATAAGCTGCTGCGCTACTAACACAAGTCTAACAAAAGTGTATGAGTTTTCAGTTTACCATAGCCAACTTGAACATGGCATGATTTGCACACTACCACACACTGTTACAAAGCTTACTGTATGACTCTTGCGTGTGGTGCATCAGTGCGTTGTAGGTGGGTGCAGAACCACAAACTCCTACCTATTAGTGTCAAACAAGCTTGGAGGTTAAAGCTAGGTAAAGGATTGTCATTCATTAATTTACACCATGGAGCTATCCCTAGGAATATAGAGAAGATAACTCCATGGTATGCAGTATACACCAACTCTGACTATCTGTTGGCCTGTCTGTTTGGCTTGTCTGTTTGTCCTGTCTGTCTGTTTCATACAATGCCCTGATAACTCTCAGTTTATCACTATCATTATATTTGAGAAATTAGCAAAAGACAGTTTATTCCACTTTCCGTTTACTTTCTAAGCCCCTGCTCCAGGTGTTCTCGTGTCATCTAGGCTTGCATCACTCAGTTCCTCTTCAGATAATTTGACTTCCTGTTTTATTCCATAATTAAACATAGCTTTTCCTGTTGACTCGTATTTCACTACATCCCTATTATACGGCTCCAATTTCCGAGTTGTGTCAAACTTCAGCAACTTTTTATCATTAAGACTTGCGTACTTTTTCATAATCTCCACTATATTGCCAGCTACAACGTAATATTATAATAATTATAATTATAAAGACAATCACATTCAAAACTGTCTGCACTGACACGGAACTGCGCCGACAGTTGTGTACTCTCCCAAGATTTTTAATTGATCTCGGGCTTTGTTTCAGCATTCAGATTTCGTCAAGCAAAACATATAGCAGATTTTTGCTGTGCTTGAGTTGAAGTTGCCAGCTCTTAGGCGACTCAATGTACAGTAGGTGCAGGCAACTCTTCAAAGGTTGCTATAATTATATCAAATATCCCTGAGACTGCGTTAGAAAGTTATGCTTAATAAGCATAACTGATTACAGAACCACAGGTCACCGTTTAATCATCTGTTAGAAACAAAACCCCAAACTCTAAACCCAACAACCAACATAATTATATCCTATAATTAACCACCTTGACGACCTGTGTTCGTATTTTCAGTTATGTGTTAGAAAATGGGAGATGACTCTGAGCTCTATAACCTACCTGTATATGAACTTTTGTTGTTGTCATTTAGCAAACTCTAATTCAAATTTTATCTCTTATAAACTGTACCTACCACAATGTCCGAGATGAGAGTTGTCTTTCTTGTTTATTATGTCCACTTTAATATCACCATAGAAGTGACTCTTAATGGTGTACATGTTTGCGTTACTCTTCTCATCTACCACCAGCTTGGCTGTCGTTTTGTGATTCTCTTTCACCTAAATACAAGATGGGAGGTGTCATAATATACCATGACACATATTGCATTACATGATAAAATGCTAGTAATAACATCTACATGTAACATGTAGCCAATTCCCGTTTACCACCATTGCTAATGAATACATTGTTGTGGATTGGCAGAACGGCTATGGCAGTACCGTTCACCCCTAGTGACAGTAACACTATCCGCCACTTCCATCCCTAGTGGAAGTGACGCTCTCTGCATCCATTTTTAGTGACAGTGATGCTATCTGTATCTATCCATAGTGACAGTGACACTACCCCTAGTGGAAGCGACGCTATCTGCATCCACTCCTAGTGACAGTGATGCTATCTGTATCTACCCCTAGTGACAGCAACAGTATCCGTATACATACTTGAGACATTACTTGCAGTTCATATTTTTGTGACAGGCATGCAGCATTCATTCCTGTGTCAGTAGTAGTACTAGCTGGCTTGCAGTCCTGTAGCTGAGTGACTGAAGCTTCATTTCACTGCTATTGTCATTATTTACCTTTATTGGATACTGCGTAATGGTAGATAGATAGCCATTAAGCATTAATATAATCATTGTATACATCATCCTTTCCAAACATAATCATTATATTAACAGTTCTCTCTCGCTCATTTGGCATGACTTTGAAGTTGTGTTCTTCTGATAGTGGTAGACGTTCACAATATTGATAACCAACTATCAGAAGTATGCATCTCCAAAGGCAAAGTGAGAGAGAAAACTGCTAAGTGAGAGAGAAAACTGCTAAGTGTAAACTATTGCTTGGAAAGGACAAAAGAATTGCGCTTGGAAAAGATGAGTTGATAAAATAACCCAAATAAAATGCCCAACTTATTTGAACTGTCTAAAACACAAGGTGAGTCTGTAACAACTCTTTTGGATTTGGGCCATTGCAATTTCTACCCCTGCTAATAATTACATCACAGAAGAACTATGCAACACAATTTTTGAGTTCAGTTTGGGAGGCCAGTACTTTGCCCCATGAATTAGATAATTTAATACATATGCATATTCACTCCAACTGTGCATCTTTGGATAAATAAGCTAGCTCAATGGATATCACATAAATAAGCTAGCTCAATGAATATCGCATAAATAAGCTAGCTCAATGGATATGACATAAATAAGCTACCTCAATGGATATGACATAAATAAGCTAGCTCAATGGATATCTCATAAATAAGCTAGCTCAATGGATATCACATAAATAAGTTAGCTCAATGGATATGACATAAATAAGCTAGCTCAATGGATATGACATAAATAAGCTAGCCCAATGGATGTCACATAAATAAGCTAGCTTAATGGATATCACATAAATAAGCTAGCTCAATGGATATCACATAAATAAGCTAGTTTAATGGATATCACATGAAAAGACCACAAATTTACAAATCTGGTGATATAAGCCTATATCCTGAATTCTAAATAGGGAGTCTGGTTATTACAAAATCTAGATCTGACCTTATATTCTTGTAACTAGATCATTGCACTACCCTAAATCTGCCCTGCAACTAGGTCTAGGTCTTTACACTAGATCTGTTGGGATCAGGTTTGTGTTCCGAACTTCCGATGGTGCTCAATTAGCAGGGAACAGCTCGATCTTGGATGTTGTATCAGAACTGCACCAACTGTGTGACTCAGTGACCAGCTGAGCATCCAGGAAGACGGTACATTGGAAATAGAGTTCGCATACCCTGAGCGTGTACCGTCTTCTCACTGACATACTGTCAGGTGGTCATCTGAGACAATCATACCCTGGACCATTTAGGAATAGCTCGAACTCTACGACATCTCAAATTGACCTGGTATTGGTCAAAAGTAACAGCCAACACTAGTGTGAGACTTGGCAAGTAGCCAAGAATGGGGGTTTCCCCTTGCCAAGAATGGGGGTTTCCCTTTAAAAAAGCACAAACAAAGGTTGTTTGCCCAAAGCCTGGCAAAAAGTAGCCATCAAGCTAGTAATGCCAGAAACAATGCGAGGAGGCCATTGAATCCTTGTTCTAACCAACAATTTGACTAGATGACAGGATGCAATTTCCATGCCAAATGCCACTGGTTGCCACCACCTTGGACAAAAGGTTAATTATGTTATCTGGGATATCCAGAACAAATCTATACCGGCCAAGGTGCACAATTGAGTCAAAATTGATGATTGAAATGTATCGGCTGTGGAATGTTAAGAAAGCACATACCACCCCATTATCGGCTGTGGAATGTTAAGAAAGCACATACCACCCCATTATCGGCTGTGGAATGTTAAGACAGCACATACCACCCCATTATCAGCTGTGGAATGTTAAGACAGCACATACCACCCCATACCATCCTCAAGCTAACAGTATAGTAGAGTGCAACAATTATGGAGTCTTGGGTGACTCCTTATGCCCATTCCTGTTAGAACGGGGCCAAGATGATTGGACTTGGTACTGCCACTGCTAAATGTGAGGCACCCCCACCACTCAGCACCCCACACTCAGCCACTTGGGAGATGTCAATCTATTGATGCTGAGCTGAGAACACCATTAACCTGACCAAGTATACCATCTCCACTCCTGGAAGAACCCACTCTACCAAATGAGTATCTACATCATGAAATAGTTACACAACAGATGGAGGTTCCCCATAAGGACTCCGAAAAACCTTTCTCTATTATATGCCGAAGGGTACTTGATTCTGCTGGGAACACATTAGGACATGAAAACGGGGAACGCTTAGCTTCAGCTTGTGGGTCCATACCGTTTGCTGAAAGAGCTCCACAGTCATACCTACAAGATACTCCCCAACCATATACCCTCTGGTTGAGAGAGGATAGCATAGCCCTCCAAGGTTAAATTATTTGTATTGTTCAAACTTTGATGCTTGACAAAATTATAGCTATTTACGTAATCTTATTTTCTGTTTTATATGTTTGACCCTTCTCTGTTAAGAGCCGTCCCCTCTCTGTTAAGAGCCGTCCCCTCTCTGTTAAGAGCCGTCCCCTCTCTGCAAATCAATGTAGTTGGCATTGCCAACGCAAGAAGTACCAACTCTGGTTCCTCCTGGCCTTAGTACCGTTTTTTAGTTTATAAGGGTGAACTTTTGTCAGTATAATAATTTTTATTTTACCTCTTGGACTGAGCAGGTCAACTTTTTCTACTAGACATTTTGAAAGAATGAATCATTATAATTTGTTGGAACTGATTTGTTCATTCACTAATCATTAATGCACAGCCTTTAGATAGTGATGGGAAAATTTGAAGATTTGACCTTTTTATAATGAGGCTAAATTTTGGTCCAAGGAAGTGTATCGAGCATGTGTCATATATTTGCATAGCTTGTGATGTTCAATCACATCTGGTTAGATACATTGCAGCTTTTTGCTATGAGGCACATTTGCTAATTAATGTGGTTATTTCGGAGTCCTAAATTATAATTTGTTAGTCCATTTCAATAAAATTATTGATTTTCGGTTAAATTTGGCAGTTCATTCCATGTAATACTGTATATAATGTAAATTATAATATGCATTATGCATTAATTAATAATTTAATAATTATCTTAGCTATTCAAGAAAGTTGTTAAAAATGCAAATCAATGATTAATGTTTGATTTCAATTCATTATAAATTATTAAGGTCAAAGTTTCAAAATTTCCCAATCACCATCTAAATTACTTTCATTGTTGATAGGGGATGATCATCAAATGTGAACTATCTTTTAACCCAATAGCTACTAAACCGCCCGCAAAAAAAAGGGAAACCGCCCGGGTTGTCCCTTTTATTTAATTTTTAATCCGATTTTGAAAATCTCTAATTTTGGACCAAAACCATCTACAGTCATGATCAATATATCATTTTAAAGATAATCTGAAGGGCTTCAATTGAAACCTATCTGGATAATTTAAACCCATCTCAAATTATATTACAAGTCAAACTGTGAATTAGGAACAAAAACCGGGGCAAACCTTGCCGAAAAGTCCAGGAGCTAATGGGTTGCACATAAATTACTCAGGGATCTTGTAGTAACTTAAAGTAGCCAGCTAAAGCACTACATTGGTGGCAGCAGTAACTAGCTGGTTAAGCCACTACAATAGTGGTAGCGGTACCTAGCTGGTTAAGCCACTACAATAGTGGTAGCGGTACCTAGCTGGCTATGCCACTACAATATGGCAATGGTTGATCCCTACTCCCGTAGAGCAGGGGAAGAAGTTACGGAGTTCCAGCAACTGATGTGAGAGACAGCCAAGAGAACTGTCGTCATGTGGTGCAATCAGTGGAGTGGTATAAGTCAGTCTCAATCCACTGTGATGTGATTATTTAAATAGCCTACACACTCGACAGCATCCACTACTTCCTAAGTGGGTCGCACGTGGTAACAATTAACTTTCAATTTACATCTGTAACACTGAGTAGATGAGGTGTAATGAGGTTGCAAATAAACAACCCTCCAAGCAGGGTAACAAAAGATGATTCCTGAGCAAGCAAAGCGCCCAGCCTTATATAGTAAAGAATAAAGTCGGTAAAAAGACAGTTAACCGATCATAGCGCAGTCGACCGAAATGTCGACAATTTACAAAATATAGGCAAAATTTAGTTAGAGATTCCAAAAAGTTTGGAACATGCTTTACCGGGCTAATAGTTTGCCAACAGTTGGCAGCTCGACACAGAACCTCTTTGCCGACTATTTACCAAATTAATTATGCCAGTGTACAGTAATTGACAAGGTAAGGCAATACAGTACATGCCCTCCAACAGGAGGTCAGGAGGAGTACAAATCCATTACAATATTATGAAGCTCAAACAAAGTTAGATGTTGATCTTAAAATACATTTTGTATCTTACTGAAATCTTAGGATATATTTATGAAAGAAAACTTCTGTTCAGTAATAGTAATGTAACCCAGTTATAGTTCTAGACTCAGTTCCTGGTAGTGTGGATAGGTGCGTATGGATAGCTATTGAGTTGGGGTGCCACATCGGATCCAATATGGTAATAACGCAATGCCTTGTGAACTGCGTATGATAGTATGAGGGCCTTTTGGAAATCATTGAGAGAGGTTTCAAAAGCTATTGCAACGGTAAACTTATGGCGGAAAATGTGAGCAGCTCTCGATTTATCTCTAGCCAACAGATTGAAATTATCACATGGCGGCTGAACACATCGTGGCTCAGTTCCATATTCTGTCAATGGGTAGCTCTCTTCTGTGAACACCACGCCGTTTTCCAATGTGCCAAATATCTCTGTAGGTTGATTTCCCCTCACCATTCCAATCACTTGACCAGCATTTGTATATATTCTAATACCACTTCCATATCTTAATGGCACCATCGAGAATTGTTGGATACCAAAGATATCCAAGACGGAAACATGACCTCGTGTATTATTTTCTAAAACAAGTTTCACTTTAAGATCAGGGCCGAGTACGTCGAAATATCTGCAGCTGTTAACAGGATTAATAGGATTTCTGGTGCTGCATGCCTTTCTTAAGATCATTGGAGACAGGTTATGTAATACATTAAGTGACGGAGCCATAGGAGTGCCAGGTGCAAGCTCACTCAGTATGTTCTGAGGTATGGGGTGCAAATTATTCCTGAAAGAAGTGTAGAATGTCTTCATGGTGTACATCAGAATCATCGGCCTGATCAGGAGACGATGGGAAGGCCTGATCAGGAGACGATGGGAAGGCCTGAAGTTTAGGGAGGCATTACACTGGTAAGAGTAAGTGTGACATAGCAATGCCCCTTCATCATCATGCAATCGATAGTCACTTGATGAGTGTGGTTGAGCAGCACAACATGCGCTCACCAGGAAGCCAGGTTCATTAAACATAAGGTACTGGATTTTATCAATATTTATGCGAGTTTCTTTAATGCGTGAATGATAGATTGGAAATGTGACAATCATTTCAGACGATTCATCAGAAAGCCCGTTTTGACCAATCAGCATCACTGTGCCAGAGTTATCTTTCAGCAAGACAATTTGAAGCCTTTCATCAACTGCTATTGTACCAATTACTGCGAGATTGCCTCTGAGAACATAATAAATACATACGCCATACTGATTTCGGCCATAGGCTCTGATGTAAACGCGGTTTTCAGTTATGAACAAATCCTGGAAGAAATCGATCGTTGTTTTGAGTGACGAGCCAGTCGTTGGTGTCCATGCCCATGCCATTGACCTCCCCTACGCTTTGATTGATGTATTATATTATGAATATTGTCTACTGCCAAGTCCTGCTTGTTCACTCAAACTCAACTATTGAATTGCAAGCAGCATGCCATTGAGGTATTCCAGGAATTAATGCTGCCATAACATTGCTCCGCATCATTGTCAGCAGTGGGATAACTATTTGTATGGAGTGAATGTAGCAAGCCTAATTTATGGAGTCTTGCTTGACTGGAGTCAGTAAATCAAAGATTGATTGGAGTCAGTCAGTCTTGGCTCAAGTTGTAAGTAGATTAAGTATAGAGCCGTATAGTACATCATGCATGCTAGGTCTAATCTAGGTTGGCCTGAGCTGCAAGATTTTTCGATGCATTGACAACTCGTCGAGCGAGCATATTTTGTCAAAATTAAAAAATTGACATAATATTACATGTGCATCATACATGTGTTTATGAGCTATATTGGTCGCTGCTTATAATTCTAAGTAAAAAAATAATGTCTGGAATGCAGGTGTTCTTATTTACTTTATATACTGGTACATGATGATATGTATATAAATGAAATAAGGATAAACAAAGTTATGTGCAAGGAGGTGTGACGCCAAAAGTTATGTGCAAGGAGGTGTGACGCCAAAAGTGATGTGCAAGGTGTGACGCCAAAAGTTATGTGCAAGGAGGTGTGACGCCAAAAGATATGTGCAAGGAGGTGTGACGCCAAAAGGGTTCAATCCCAGTTTACAAGTAGTCTTACAATTTTCTAAACCAAATTGCTTTTTAAAATTTTTCAAAATTATAAAATTTAAAAAAAAAATCAAAGTTGTGATAACCATTACTAATAGAATTATTTAATTTCATATACAACGACATTTATATATATTATAAAATCCATACTGTTCTCTCGTAGAGTAAGCTGATTGCTTACTAGAATAGCTGAAATAAAGCTGGGATATTAACTGTGACTGACCACTCTTGATACTGAGATACAGCAAGGTAGACGTGGTATAAGCTCTATCAATTAGAAGCTTATACTTACTATAACAGAAACTTATTACACCATGCATTCATTTTTTCATAATTGCCAAAATAAATATTATTTATTTCTATATTATGTGAAATATTAAATAAATATATCAGCCAAAGTGATGTTTTTGAATCATTTGAATAATAATTATTATTATTGTTGTCACAATTCAATTCCAATTATATTCACATTTATAAATTAATAATAATAATAATAATACTAAAGTTAATAATAAGTTTTAACTTCAATAATTAAGTTTTATGGTTTTTGGTAAGCTTTTGATTTTATGTTTTTACTCTTATAATACTCTTATGATATATGATATGGTTATAGACTTATAGTGAGTCATAGACTCATACGGTTATAGACTTATAGTGAGTCATAGACTCATATGGTTATAGACTTATAGTGAGTCATAGACTCATATGGTTATAGACTTATAGTGAGTCATAGACTCATATGGTTATAGA
>JAOQGN010143280.1:0-11432 GCA_027564295.1 Himantozoum antarcticum
GGTCTATCCTGTTGTGAAGGTGAGCTCTTTACATTTCATCCAGCTCTTGCTACTCATACAAGCAATGCTTTTGAGGTTCATTAAATAGGATAGCCAAGTGCATAGCAGTAAAAACAAAACAAAAAAACAGTCACATGTCTTTGTCCAATAGGCTGTGCAGCTGAGTGTAGTATACTTAATAATATAATATATAAGTAACATTGTAACATACAATATATATTGGAACTCAAGTCAAATCCCAACAAGAAGTATCAACATTACATTCACAGTCAGAGCAGTGAGTATTTGTGTAGAGTAATAATAAACTATTATTATCTAGATTATAGTATTCAGGATGATATGATATTTGATACGATATGATATTTTATTTCAATAATTTTTTATATCAAGTGAACCATTAGGCATTGATGAAATTGAAATGTAGCAAAAAATATTAAAAATAGCTAATTAATTAAAAAAATTCATAAAATATTAAAAAAATGATCGCTGTCTCTTAACAGTTCTACGTCTAGAAGAACAGTATGAAAGAACATCCTCCCTTTCGGGAGGATGTTCTTTCATTATTTACTATAATTCTACTAAAGAGTGGGTTGGGTGCTCAGGATTTCCTGCTATTCCAAATAAAAATGAAAAAATGAAATCTTAGATGGCCAAAGAATATTTATTGTGCTGTACTGGAGTATAAATTGCACGCTGTCAAGTTTGCTGTCAAGTTTGCTGTCAAGTTTGCTGTCAAGTTTAAACTGCAAACTTACTGTTATATGTTGTGTTAGCTATCATTATTGTTTTAAATGGAAAGTAAAGTAACACCCATTTATATATTATCTTCAATCTGGGCGGAGCTTGAGGTCAAGAGTGCAAGAGCATGACACAAGGTATAACTTAGCCCTACTTCAGGGCCTTCATTGCGGGTGGGTCGGCATAGAAAATGAAATAGGCTCTTTCTTTTTCTATGCTGACCCACCCGCAATGAAGGCACTGAGATAGGGCTAGGTATACCGATATAAGGATTATTGACATCCATTAGGCGCCTCTCTATTATTAATGTAAAGTGTCATAAATTTGTAAATTGACATAATCATTAGTTAAAGACAGACAGGCATCACAAAGGCGGAAGACAGGCTTATTCTGTAATTTTATATTATATTTAGGTGCCAGGATGGTGCAGCTGGTGGTGGCTAGCACTTTCATCCCTAGGGTTGGAGGTTTGAGTCTCAGCTATGGCATTCTGGCAAAAAGCCTTCAGCAAGATTCTAACCTATATTTGCTGGGTCTGTTCGGATCAGGACTTAAAATACTGGAAGCCCAGCGGTGCAAAAATACCAAAAGACCCACTGTAATAGTGAAAAACTGTTACAGGCTCCGTCAGCTCCGGACTCATTGCTCAATGCATCCCTCTGGGCTAAGCTGGCCGTGTCCAAAGCAGGAGTATCCTGAGGCCTGGGTTACCTCTGCCATTGTCAAAGAAATGTACCAAAGCAGCATCTGATGCGGTAATCGTCGAGTAGATGCAGACGATAACTGGAACATTATGTTAATATATTATTTTTATACCTTTCAGATGTAAATTTAAAAGTTTTTTAATCTTGCAGTTTTGCTCACCTTTCCTTGCTTTATAGCGTGATGATGCATACTGAGGTCAGAAAACAGCTAATGGCAACATGAAGTACATGATGTATACTCAGTAAAATTATTACAATTAGGACAAAGAAAACTACTACTTTAGTTTTATGTAATATTAATTTGGGTTAAGTGAGAAATCCTGGTGTGTACTTTTCGTATTCCGCGGTAATGATATCTGTATGATAATGATGCTTCTAGCATGGGCCTCAGGACCAGGCTTAGGCTCAGACCGGGCCATACCCAGACTCAGGACCATAACCAGACTCAGGACCAGACCACGCCTAGAACACTACAGGCCTCATAGCAGTGCATTACAATAAATGATAGCCTAATAATACACTGTTAGATAAGACTGTGATCGTAATTACCAAATAACACTGATATTACTTAAAACCAGTTTTAAAAGATGGAGACACGGTGCAATGTGAGCACATTGTCTATGAAATTGAGCTGTCCAATTTTAAGTGCCGGAAATCTTAAATTCTATCCTCTTCTCTATGACGTCTTACTAGATATACCATTGTTTGTTTAAGATAACAAATATTACAAAATATT
Source organism: Himantozoum antarcticum (assembly GCA_027564295.1). Lineage (NCBI taxonomy): Eukaryota > Metazoa > Bryozoa > Gymnolaemata > Cheilostomatida > Bugulidae > Himantozoum > Himantozoum antarcticum. Next base: position 2,179 of record JAOQGN010143280.1, read on the forward strand.
GCGAGGGTTTTATTGATTAACAGTTTACTTGCGTTTCTTAGAGTGGGCCGAACGGTCAAAGACCCCTGGCAATCTGAGTGAGGGGAAACCAGCTAGAACTCTCTTTATGTGGTGCCGTCTCCATTAAGCATGAGCCGGTATAGAGAGCTTAAGCTTATTAGGCGATTGGAGGGACGGGTGTTGCAACCCTAATTGTCGAAATTGGCCTATTTGTCGCAACTGATCTATTTGCCCCAATCTATCAACCCTAATTGTCGCAATCAGCCTATTTGTCGCAATCAGCCTATTTGTCGCAACAGTCTCTCGCTATTTGTCGTAAACATGCTAATTGTCGCAACTCTTTAACGCTAATTGTTTCAATGACAAATAGTGTTAAGATAATTACAACCCTAAGTGTCATACTGTCACAACGCTAATTGTCACAATTTCTGGAGTGCTGTCTGTAGTGGTATTGATCAATGAGACTATAATTACCTTATTATGATTAGGTAATTAGGCTTGCAGTATATATGTTGCAAAACTATTGTTTTTTCCCAGTATTATAGGGGCTGAAAACCTATAATTGTTTTACCATTATTATTATTTATTTTTATTTATCTACTTATTATTTATCATTATTCTTTTCTTTGCACTTTTCGAAGGGTCTTCAATAACTAGAGAACTGCTCAACCTAGAATCACCAAATCTTAACCGTAGGTAGTCCTAGTGATGGTTGTTGAATGTTGGTATTTCATCATCAAGTTTCCAAATTTTCAAGATGGGCGCCATTTTTGTCGAGAATGGCTTTGTGCAATGAGCTTCAATCATTCGAGAGCTGTTCAACCTAGAATTACTTTTTTGAAGAATCAATATGACCCCAACAGGAAATGAAATGGTCGCGAACAGGAAGTGTACTGATGATTACTGGCTATCATTAACATAATATACCTTTGAAACTTGGGTTATGGGGGTTATCAAGCATGACGGATTCAATGGTGACAACAACTAAAATGATGTCACATGCTCTCCTGACCTAATATGGCCGCCTAATAGGAATTGGACTGGCGATTACTGGTTATCATTGATATTTAGTTTTGAAGCTTGGAATATGGGGGACTATTCAGCAACACTAATTCGATGGTAGCACTGAGAATGATGCAACATGTACCTCTCATCCAATATGGCCACCAGCAGGAAGCAGATTGACAATTACTTATTATCAATATTGCATAGCTTTGAAAGATGGGTAATTGAGGTTATCTAGCATGCCGAATTCAATGGTAACAACATCTAGGATGATGTCACTATGAGGCTGAACGCCGTGTTTTTCCAAAAACACGGCTCTAGCATCTAGTTAGCATCTAACTAGCACCTAGCTAGCATCTAGCATCGAAAAACATTACTCTAGCATCTAGTTAGGTTTCAGCATAAATGCTGAAAGACTATTGTTTGACCCATTATTATTATTATTTGCTTATTTATTTATTCTTTATTTATTATTCTTTTCTTTGTACTTTTCGAAGGACTTCGATAACTAGTGAACCGCTCAACCTAGAAGCACCAAATTTAACCGTAGCTAGTCTTAGTGGTGGCTGTTGAGAATTCCTCATCAAAATTCCAAACTTTCAAGATGGCCACCACTTTTTGCCGAGAACGGCGTTTTTCAAAAATTAGCTTCAATCACCGATAACCGATGAACCTGTAATCACCAAATTTTTATTGTAGGCAGTGCTAGTGGTGATTATTGACATTTTGTCATCAAATTTCCAAAGTTTCAAGATGGCTACCACTTCATTTCGAAAACGGCTCTTTTCAATGAGCTTCGATGACTGGAGAACTGCTTAACCTGGAATCACCAAATTTTGACCAGAGGTAGTTCCAGTGGTGCTGATTGACATTTCATCATTAACTTTTTGAAGAACGAACATGTCATCCAACAGGAAATGAAATGGTTGCCAACAGGAAGTGTACTGACAATTGCTGGCTATAATTAATATATGGCTTTGAAATTTAGCTTATGGGGGTTATCAAGCATGATAAATTCAATGGTAGCAACTAGAATGATGCCACATGCTCCCCTGACTCAATATGGCCGCCTAACAGGAATTGGAGTGATGATTACTGGTCATATATTGATATACAGCTATGAAACTTGGGTAATTGTGGTTATCATGCGTGGCGAATTCAACGGTAGCAAGTCAAATGAAGTCACGTGCTCCTCTACCCAATATGGCTACCAAACAGGAAGTGAACTGACGATTACTGGTTATAATTTATATTCAGTTTTGAAACTTGGGTTATGGGGGTTAGGCCAAGCTAAATTAATTATTAGAACTGTGTCCCCTCGCTCGTCATATTTTGGAGACTTCCTAACACTAAACATCCTGAGCTGGAAGTTTGTCCTGAATTAGCTTCTTTTTTAAAGTATCTGTCATTAAATGTTCATATATTGATGGAGAATATAATATATAGTGGTTTACACATGGGGAAATTCAAAAATAAATTTGTCTCTTAACCTCCCTCATCGAAAAATTAAAATCTGTAAATTATAAGGCTGTAAATTTCAATACCTCACTCGCTTATCCTCATGACTAAATATTTCGGACACATATCTAATGATCAATTGAGCTTGGCCTAAGGGAAATTCAGCTACAAAATGAGGTAACAACTCCTCATAGTGGTTGCACATAGAACATATCCAGTGATCAAAATATTACTAGTTGCTATTCCTGGTGGGGGATTTATTTCATTGATTGAATAAACCACTCATGCATTGCCAAAGATTTATTTTGATTGGATAATTCACTTCATTCACTTCTAGTTTGAAACTCAATTGAGCTGAATACAATCATAGATGACTTTTGGGGATTTTAAGCAGCTATATTTTTATGACTGAAATGCAACACCATCATGAATCTTTGTGTGCGTGTTCTAATAATATGAACAATCCGTGGTCGAAAAATGTTTGAAAAATCTCTGGCAGTTTTCGAGTTACCAAATAAGGGCACAATAGCTTCAAATGTGGGCGGAGCTCACATCAAGCTTATACTGAGTTTACTTTGCAGCGGATGATAAGATTGCCATGAAGGGCTTCCATCTTGAATGGTATGTGACTGAAGCCCCTGTTACTGTTACTGCCCCAGTTGAGCAGCCAACAGTAGCTACACTACCAGACACTGCAGCTTTGGGTAAGTTTGCATTACAACGGCACCATTGATTGTATGCTCCAGCTAACGTTGGACTGCACTACTATATATTATTGGATACTCTGGGCAACTTTGTATAGCATTCCACTTCTGCTTGCGTGATGAGAAATATTTGTATTGTATTGGGACATCTACTTTGTGGTTGGCGTGTATATTTTGTTGGGTACTCAAGATAAATTTGTACTGTATTGGTACCTCTAATAATGTGCTATAGGTAGTTTTGCTCGGTGCACCGATTTGAATCCCGTATTGGGTGATCTGTGACTCTGGGTAAATTTGTACGATACTAGTACTTCTGATAGGGTAGTGAGGGTAAGTTGGTGCTGTATGGTTACTTCTAATCGTAACTTCAGTATAAGATATAATGTGTTTGTATGGCATGGGTGCTACTGAGTGAATGATGGGTCGTATTTCTATTCTATGGGTATATGTTTCTAATTGGGAGGTAATTACTATAAAACCTCATTATAATATGGTGTTACTTATACGTAGCTAAGCTACAACCTGCAATGTGCTTAATCCTAGTGATGCTAAAATGGTTTTTTTAAAGTTATTCTATGATCGTTAGTTGTCTCACAATTGAGGGATTATTGTAACCGAAACCAAAGCTGCCATATACGGCACCAGTTTTACTCTCAGTTTAGAGCTGTAGCACACCCAGCAAAGTTCAGGTTCAGAGCCTTGCCCAGAGGCCCTTAGCATTGATAATACCACCTGTACCCATCATTTGCCTTTTACGAATGAAGTGTAGTGGACACATGAGAATCAAACCTGGGTCACTATGTGCCCGGGTTCATGCCCTCATCCCATTTAGCTTTCCCTATTCTCTGTAGGGATAGCTCAATGTATTTGAGTAATCAACCGATTACCAACTGAAACAGAAAGTAATTTCACACCTGAGTCATTTCATTTTCATTACAAAGCCCAACAAATAGGCAGTCAATCTAACTATCGGATGATAGGGATTTATCTCTCATGTAATCTCCAAATATACCAACTACATTATTGACATGTTTCTATTTGTAGGTCAAGGTAACTATACTCAGAGACACGCCCATCTTTGTACTCATGTTCACAGAAAACACACTTGACCCACATAACATGCTTTGGCCAATGCATCAAGCTCTGACATCATATGCTGTGTAGGATAACTTTTTACTAAAGCTGCCATGACAACAGTGTTGATAATGCCTCAATATACGCCTTTGAGTTAACATTGCTCAAATACATAACGTCATGCTCGAATGAAAAGTGGTTTGGAAACATTATTAATTAATCAATTTAACAACAGCATTGATGACAATAATGCTAGTAATGATAATAATAAAATTCCTTGATAACATACATAGATTCCATTTACTTCTACCTTATACTACATATGACTAAAGCCAGTGTTGTTACTGAAAGCACTGTCCACTGTAATTACTGCCCACATTCAACAGAAATCCAATGCTTCAAATTGTTCAAAAAGGTTTGACACTTATACGAGGACTTGTTTGACAGCTCCACAGTCATTGTTGATGTTTACAGATATACTTACAGCTCGCTAAATTACCTTCTGTAATAATCACGCACTGCTGATTATAGCAGTTGATTGAATAATCACCTTCTATAATTGTGAATTCTAGAAGGTGACTATTCACCTTCTATAATTTGAAGCTAGCTTCAATACCCAGCTAGTTTGAGCCCTGCTAGTTTGAGACATTAGTGATGACCCCTGCTAGTTTGGATGAATTAGTCCTATAATATATGCTGAAAAATTAATGTTAAGTCACCCATGTATTGCTTACACATAGGAGTCGTGTACCCAACAGAACTTAGCGGTGCTAAGTATAGAGAGCAGACAACCATTGCATACGCTCCTAAACCCAGAATTTGGCAATTCAACGTAGTAATAATTGTTTACCAAATAAATAATTAAAGTACACAATTCACTAAATGCAGATTTCTAACATTTAAGGTGCGTTGCCATTTTGGATTAACTTGTTATTATACTTGTTAAATTGGGGATATGCCCTTATTTTACCGAAGACTGACGATGGGCTGTTCTTAAGTGTGGAGATAGTGAAGATTTGTATGCTAACTGTGAAGAAATGAAGACAGCTCTGATGGTCTTAAGTGTGAAGATTATGAAGATTTGTATACTAACTGTGAAGAAAGTGAAGCCTGCGCTAGTGGGGGGCCCCAAATTTTAGTAAAATTATGTTTCAGTTTCAGATGACCCCAATGGAATAACTCTCGACTGGTGGGAAATACTAATGATTGCTCTCACTGGCTTGTTTGTGATTGTGATTGTCATTCTGGGCATCGTGATTAGAAAGTACAACGTACAAAAGATCGCTTCATCACAGGAGGACTTCAGTGATGAAGGTCAGTGCTAAGTAACGTTATTATTATAGGTGCACTTGCATAGCAATCTTTAGGTAGACTGATTATATTGATTAAACTACATTATATGGCATGAATATTATCCAATACTTGCTATATGTTGCTGCTGATAGATGTAGATGACTGCTGAGAGTATTGTAAAGCACCACATACTATCTACATGCACATATCCCCCTCATCTACCTACCGTATGTGTGATGTGATACACTACCCATTCCTTCTCCACTAGATGAGCAGTTAGTAACATAATTGTATAGTCCACCAAAAGCTATTTTAGAAAAAGTCCATTTAACATGATAAAGTTGTCCCAACAGTGTGTCTGAGGTGAGTCTGTCTGAGTTGAGTCTGTCTGAGTTGAGTCTGTCTGAGTTGACTCTGTCTGAGTTGAGTCTGTCTGAGTTGAGTCTGTCTGAGCTGAGTGTGTCTGAGTTGAGTCTGTCTGAGTTGAGTCTGTCTGAGTTGAGTCTGTCTGAGTTGAGTCTGTCTGAGCTGAGTCTGTCTGAGTTGAGTCTGTCTGAGTTGAGTCTGTCTGAGTTGAGTCTGTCTGAGTTGACTCTGAGTCTCCCAACAGGGAGACAATTCACCACTTGTTCCCACAAGATACAAATCGATTGCTTTAGCCTGTTGACATTGTGTGTTCAGTGTAGACTGTGTTTGGCAACTACTAGGAGTTATTCTAACTTAACAGATTAATCTGCCACACACTCTCCACTAATAAGCATGGTGTTGTGTATGCTACAATTTATAATGCATGTACAGAAGCTCTATTTTGAAATCATTTGCATTACTATAACGACACTCCAAAAGAAGATGGCCGACAAGAGAAGATGGCCGACAAGAGAATATGGCCGACAAGAGAAGATGGCCGACATGAGAAGATGGCCGAAATTGCAAACTGTAATTATATCCATGATCATATGGGTATTTTTCAATGACATGATCTTGAGATTTAAGTTTATCATTCTCCCTGATTAAATGATCTGCATTGTGACTTATTTAGCTGTATGCCTAGTGGCACATAATGGCAGGATCTGCTTCTCGTAATCTTTCCATCCATATTGAACCTTGGCTATTTCTCTAGCCTCACTCCATGATGTTATGTGGATTGTCTTCAACTGCTTAAGAGGAGTCCTCCACCACATATCCTTCGCCATCCCTCTCCATCTGTACTGTACCATTACTATTATTACTATTGGGCCATTATTTATGTTTTATACAAATCATGTACATGTAAGGTTTAATTTACAGGGATTTACAAGGACGATGAGTTAGGCTAATCAATTATTGTTGTCTTTTTTGCAGAATCAAAGCCCGTTGAGTATGGCAAGGAATACATTCCACTCCCCCAGTACTATGACCACCGAATCATGGGAGGTAAGCTATGCTTAGCATTGAACCACTCCGGTTATTGTAGAGTTAAGTTCCGGTACTATTTATCTATAATGGCTGAACCTCATACGATTTGGCAGATTGCATTCCCAGCTAGCATTCGAGTGGATCGTAACTGTGATCACAATAAAAATTTGCCAGTGAAAATATTTAAATATAAATGATGAGCCAATTAATAGATGACCACACATTTAGAGTTACACATTTAGTGCCACACATTTTGGGTCGCGAATACAGTAACCTCTCTACTACACGGAATACAGTAACCTCTCTACTACACGGAAACTTTTACATAATGATTAATTATAATAACTAAGTGTTCTTATATACCACTGCTTAATATACCTGTTAGAAAGATATATTCCTAAGCGGTGGAAGTATGTAATTACCGGCTGATCACCAGGTACAAGCACTCTTTAGCGATTTCGGCCTTTCAACCGTAAATTAGCGATTGTACCCTACATTGTACAAGCACCGGATGCCATTCACAAACACCCTACCAGACCCGGCTTCTTAGAAAAATGAAAAGACAACATGAGAATCAACACGCAACTTGACGATTCCGCATGCCATGTTAGACCACTAGTAGGGAATGTTAGACCACCAGTAGTGTATCTGATCACCAATCTAGTCTAATTAAGTTAAGTATTAGCATAGTATAATGTTGATATTATTTTGATTAACACTCATTTTCGGCTTCTGATTATATATTTTCCTTATGCGCTACGATAAATATTACTGATGATGATGATGATGATATGTTTATTTATGTATTATAGTGATTGCATTTGCAACAACTTTTTTGACCCGAGCATCATGTTTTTGAAAATATAGTATTTTGAAATTCTTAGACTTCCAAGCAATGTCGAACCTTGTGACATGGGCCAAGCACAGAACTTACCTAATCTAAGCCGTCTGAACTATAATTATATATCTATAGATCAAACAAGAACTGCTGGTTTAGGTGGCAATGGCGGTAGATACAGTCCGCTAGAATATGATAATATTGTCAGAAATCCGCTAAAGCACATGCATGGAGCTGTTCAGCTTGACCACAATGGTATGTATCTGATTAGTAATAGTTTAGTGTGTGCAATATATGATGTAATACAATACAGTACAATGCAATGATACTATAGTAACACTATGACAATCAATTTATTTGCTCGTATTCCCAGATCAACCATTAGATTTACTCATATTTGTATGTCAGCTAATCTATTTACTCATATTTGTATGTCAGCCCATTAATTCGCTCATTTATGTATTAGTCAACATATTAATTTGTTCTGTTTTCTAGGTCAACCAAGCAATAAGGATAATTCAAAGAAACCTAGGAAGTTCGATTCACTAAGAGGTGTGTGAAGATATTTTGAATAATGTATGATTATCCAGGTTCAATTTCACTATTTTCTCTGCCATATCATGCCTGTTACTAACTAAGTGGATGCTCATTTATCCATCGTGTTTGGTATACGAGCGAGAGGCATCTCCAGGTGGATATGAACATTCTCCATTGCAAGTAGATAATCATAAACGATGTGTTCAAGTTTATAGGAATATGAAGCATTAGTTTTTATATTAACCATCAATTATAATGAAACAATTCCCTATGCATAGCAGGCAGAGAGCCGGCAACGGTAGAGAGTTGCATCTATTTTGAACAGCAGAAATTGGTCACTGGGTACGAGAAAGCATTAACAATTGAAGGGCCTAGCGCTAAAAGTGCTTAAGTCACACAATGCCCAATTGTGGTAAATCCAATGTAAACATTGATTTCCGTCGCTAAATCATCACCATGCTTTAAAGTACTGACTGATGGAATAAACATAATGGTCAGACTATCAACTTTCTTATGCAAATTTTTGAAATCTCAAAATGGTAAGGAATTCAATAAAATAAGCATTTTGGTGATCGGACTTAAGTACTTTTTATTCAATATTGCGATTAATGTTGTATTTTAATAACTGCAAATAGAGTAACATGTCGTATTTAATGATTAAATTTTTCATGCTGAAATTTGATATTTGTTTAAGATAGGATAAGATTTATTTCAATTTGAAATCAATAACATAAAACCCGAAGTGATTTAGTTACATTAAAATTCAAAATTTTAAAACTCTGAATAAAAAAGGACCTTCTGTACTTCTCAGTCCTCATTTTTAGTCTAAACAGTGAACTTTTATGAGAGCTACGAGACTTGTGCTGTTGATTATGATATTTAGCTACAATTTCATTTGGAGCACAGTTTCCTACTAAAATTTTGTTAAAAGGGTGGCTTTACTCTGCAGA
>JAOQGN010143391.1:0-11432 GCA_027564295.1 Himantozoum antarcticum
ATACAACGAACATGAAATAAATATCTTCTGATACTATTATGTGGATATAAAGTCAATACAGGACCGATATTTATAGCCCCGATGACTAATTGTATCTACATCCGGCAACAGGGCAGCATCGCAATTTGAGTTATGTCTTCATGAAATATGGAAAAGGATAACTTACTGTGTAAAATATGTGCCACATTGACAACACTACAGACTTGATTTCATGCACTGGATTATAATTTATCATATACATTATAAACATAAATATAATTATGTAATAGTGTTTGTAATTTTATAATTACATGTACATGATGTAAGTTTCCGATGGCGAAATATAGAAAGGATAGCTAGCTATATACCGTATATAATTTTATGTTACATAGATATAAGGTGTGCGTATGTGGAATTGGGTGGACTATCCGTAGTCCCATGATTGCACCGTTACTTGGGTTGAATTCTCAGCTACTATGCACCATTGTAAGCTGAGTATTTGCTGATGAGGTAGTCACCATAGTTGAAGGTGTCGCTGTGGCCACTTTTGTTCCAGGTTTGATCTTACGGAGGAGATCTGAAAGCTTTTGCCGAGCCTGACCAGTTGTAAAAGCAAAGAGAATCGGTTCGATAATAGTATTCAATATGAGCATACATAGTTGGACAACGATATATCTAGACGTAAGTTTATACGATTCTAGTCGTTGATCCAATGAAAGCATAGCCAGGAGTCCGAACAGTGGGGTCCACATCAGAAGGAACAACACCAGTATTGCTATTAGTACTATCGTAGTACGCCTTTCTTTAGAGTTCTGCTTCACTGACGTGGAATGACTCGATTTACCAATCATTATCTGGCGCGGATTGTGTTTCATCATAGCCTGTGAACTTTTCCGAATCTTTTTCAATATCGTTACATATGATGCTGTCATTATGGCAGCGGGAAGTAAGTACTCAAGGATAAATACTGAAGCGAAATATACTAAAGCATAAGCGATTGTTGGATGATATTGAAACATGGCCGAGCAGATGGTGACTGTATTATTCTGGACAACTGAATCTACCGACTCCGTGTTGGAGTATACCATGAAAGCTAAAGTAACTCCGGGTAGAGCCCAAGCACAAACAGTTAAAATGATAGACATCTTACGGCCGAAATGACGATCTGGTAAATGGACAATTTTAAAGTACCGATCAACACTGATCAGCGTCATCAACCAAATTTTAATGAATGCGATGCCTAGGAATGTGTACATGGTCGTCTTACAGACAATATCACCAAACTGCCATCCCGAAGGCGACAGTCTTGTTATTCCTATGAGAGTGGCGAAGGGCAGGAAGAGGAGACTGCTTGCCAATACACTTATCACATACATATTCTGTTGCTGATTTCTAAGTTCCTTAGACTTGAGGAAAAATGCGATCAGACTGACATTCATCACAAAGCTGATGAAGCAGAGGAGACTGACTGAGACAACCTCTACATATTTCATGCCCTCATCGGCTCTGAGGAAATCATTGAAAAATGAGAAATATGAAGTGTAGTTCCAACCCTGGTGGTCATCATAGGCCCATAGAAAACTCTTATTCATCTGGTTAGTCATCCTCCTGTATCAATCTGTTGATAAATGACGATGTAGTTCTAGAAGTTGTCGAGCAAGTAGTTCAGTAACTAGTCCAGAATATCGTCCACCTATCAGTTCTACACGATCTGCAATATCAAATAATATGTTAGTTGTGACACTTAGCCTGTAACTTTACAAACTACTATTTTTGCATATTTTCTATGAGAGCATATAATAGCATATAGGAATTGTAAATATAGTGCTTCCAAATGTATGCAAATGACCTCTCCACTAAATGGTGCTGCAAAAACAAGAAATGGCTTAATATTGATGTTTGCAAATTCTATTTTTGTGTGTGGGTGATTTCCAGTTAGATCTAATATCATAGTACTGCAACAACCCAAAAACCTCGACACTGACGTTACATTATGTTTCATAATAATGTGAAAGAAAGTAAAAATACTAGGGCCTCTGAACGATTAAAGATATTGATCACGATTAATTTTGAATTCTTTCAGTTAATGTTTAATTAATCTCAATTTTAATCTACAGTGAGTTCCATCAGTTTGCATGCATGTACAAGCTGTGCGACTCTCTGAAAGGTATTTATACTAAGTTTTGGGTCACAATTTTGGTAAATGTAAAGACATTTCCTGAAATCTAATACCATGACATTTCCTGAAAACAAACACCACCATGGAACTTTGCCTGCATTAATACTAGCTCTGCAGACCATCAATGTCCACTACAGGCAGACAGACAGCAGACAATGTCCACTACAGGCAGGCAGGCAGGCAGACAGACAGACAATGACAGACAGCAGACAATGTCCACTACAATGATAAAAATAAGAAAAGTATAGAGCAAATAATGTATGCCCAAATATATGCTGCCTTACAGGAATAATTAATTGAAATAAAATAAATTAATCGATGTAGTATAGAGCTTTTAAGTATATCTGAAGACCACATTTACATGTAAAAGACCAAATTTGCTCTACTGTGCTCTGTGAAACTTTGAGCCGCAAACCATTTACAAGCAATCAAAATATTTATCTATGAGTAAAAAATTAACTCACCTGGCTTTCCAAGCGGAAAATTCTGGGTTGCTATTATTTTACAGAAACATTCACTAATAGTGTGATATCAGTTAGTATAGGTGGTAGGAATAATAAAAATGATGCTATTTTAATAACCGATAGTGATATATAAATACTGTTGCATTGATTTTGTGGAGTAGGTTCATTATGCTGCTCAACTGTAGAAAATCAATTGCAACTTGCCAATGAGCATGGGAAATGTACTTAGGCAGCTATTTATATAGCTCAACATCTAATGAGGTCCTGAGAGTAAGAAAATAAAAAATATACTTGTAATTCATATACAAATGTGCTGTAATGATGTGACGGTAATTCAACTAGATTTTCTGTGAACTGGGTTTAACTCTACCTGGTGAGCTTTACCTTAGAGAAAATACTTAGTATGTAACATTACAACTTTATTTGTAGCATGATGCTATGTTTCTACATAATTGCGAACAGTAATATATAATAATAATAATAATAAAATATAATGAATTATAATAATTATAATATAATACAATCTGATCTCATATAACATAATATTATAATATAACATAACATAATATGCAGAACCATATCTGCCAGCAGAAATATTTGAAGTAATTATTTGATGAATTTGTGAAATATATATATATACTCAAAAGCTAATCTTTTATACCTTTTTTGGCTTTTTGATTGGTAAAATCTAAATAATATTTAAAGATTCGACACTTTATTAATTAATTGTTATTTGCATGTGCTTATATAGAAGACTAAATCTCAATCATCTAATTGTATGGGACGAGTAGGCCTCGTGCTATCTATCATACCATACTCTTACCTCCACTCAAACCTGGACAGTACCGGATAACAGCACGGTTGAAATGCACGCATGTGTTTTATGAGCCGGATAATAGCATGGCAACTGACAGCTTACGCACTAGTTTATGTGCTGGTTAAAAGTATGGTAAAATCTGTGTGTGCCAGAGTTGTAAAATTTATATGCAGTGGTTTGTGCACTGGATAATAACAAGGTCACATATATATGTTATGCAATAGTTGGTGCAGCAGATACCATATCATATTTATCTTGCAATGCAGAGGTGCAATTTATACTGCGCGCAATTATTGACCCCAGCCCCACAGCGCGACTCGAAAAGCTAGAGTATAACAATAATTTTGTAAAATGAATAGATTAATATCGTATGAATTAATATAGGGAGATAATTGCCATAGGACATGTTTTTATCCTGTTATATGCTATTTCACTTTCCCTTAGCGACACAAGTGTTTAGCATAAATATGTTTTGGTGCATAGCATAATTCATACTCTCAATGCATTAAAGTTGGAGGACAGGTAGATTGTCCACCTATTAACATCATGTGATTGCAATGCCTATGTATCATGGGATTACTCAGACTGATGGCTATGAATGCACTAATTGTTTAGAAAAGTAATTAGAAATAAATTCATCCAAGTTGAATAATAACATATTTATAAAGCTCTACAATATATTAAATTTATCCATATTATCTTAGTGTGTAATCATTTTCAACAACGAAAATTTACAGATTAGGTAATTTAAATGATCCAGGTCCTTACTTTCGGCAACTTATACATCGGCAACTGATGCAATGAAGGTGATAGTAATGGAATGATAATACTTGTTAGAATAGTTTAGCTTAGTCAACGTACGTTTTAAATTATTATGAACATATTTCAAATAACAAGATGTTATTAGCGAAACTACAAAAAGTTGGTTATAATTATTTCAATTAAGATGTGTGTTGGTTTAAATTACACAATATCGGTAAAATGATCAGACAGTCAAAGTCGCAGTTTCCCTCAGCAAATAGAAAACAACACTTGATTATAATTTGCACAAATATAAAATCAATGAACCTTTCTAGCCACTAGCATTGGGTAAATAGATGGCAGAATACAATGCCTGGTGCACCGGTTGGCCAATCTACAGGATGCCGCCAGCAAACCAAGGAAGACATTTCTAGAATATTCTAGAAGGGATAAATAGCAGCAAACTAAGACTATGGCACATCCCGTCAATGATATCATACCATAAGTTATTAATATTTAAACCCGCAAATCCTGTTTTCTCACAGTAAATTAATTAATTTTTATTGGTCCAATTAATATGCATTACAAAATACAAGAGAAGTTCATTAGAAAACATAGTGAGAGTAGTAGACACTAGTGGTAGTAGTAGTAGACACTACACTAGACTACACTACAATTATTATTACTCAACAATATTACAAATGTCGTGCTCTTATTTGTTGTCGTGCTTGCAGAACATAGCAAGCGGTAGAGAGAGTTCTGTGATGTAGTTATCTTTAATGAGAATATGCCCAGACTGTCCATCTCACGTATGGCAGGAGTTTATATACCCTACTGGAAGAAATATTTAGCGGACTTAAGTTTGGCGAGTTTCAAATTTTTGGAAAAAGTGAAGTCTGAAATTTGTACAGAACATATTTCATATCATTTTGAGCATTACATTTTGAAATGAGCTAAATAGTCAATAATTAATTCCAGCCAATATTAAGCGCCAGTAGGGTATATTAATATTTATTAATATAAAAATATTGAAAAATTATATTATATTTGAAATGTTTTATATTTGCACCAGTTTAATTTGCAGGAAATTATTTCACTTGTTGGAAATAATTTACTGGCAGGTTCACATTCACAATCATGAAAGATCCTTTTCAATATAAATCCTAACCTTTTGTGTTAAGTTGTGGAACTAAGCCTTGGCTAAACATAATACATCCTTGTCATCTGGCAAACATAATATATCCTTGTCATCTTGTCATCTGGCAAATAGCGGATAGTTATTTCAAAATTCTGGTCTGAACTTCTGATGCCTATTAATATGAAAATATTATAAATAGCTGGTTGTATGTAGTCGGTTTTTCATATACTTTGTATGTTCACATATAGCTTTACAACATAAATGTGTGTTATAATATATATTATGGGCTTTCCGAGTTTACTATGTTCATTTGTCTTATGTTGTTTCCTCAATATAAAGTTGGGACCATCCGAATATTAATTGACTGATGATTGAATGCTATCCGCTGTGGTGTTTGTAGATTCCACGGCTGACAAACTGTGTACTGCTGGATACGTTAGAACTAGATGATAACAGTATATCCAGTGTAGATGGCCTCGCCTACTTCTGGTTACCTTCTCTGGTCTCTGTAAATCTAAGTCAGAATGGTATATCAGCAATACAAGCTCTACACGGCTGCTACAGACTGGCACATCTCAACTTATGCCATAACCAGCTGATTGGTGAGTGACATTGGGTTTCCAGTGGACAGTGGGTAGTAGGGTGGATAGTGGACAGGGGGTGGACACTGGGCCGTGGGTGAGGGTGGACAGTTGTAGGTCGGTGGACAGTGAGTTGAAGGTGGACAGTGGGTCCAAGGTGGACAGTGGGTTGATGATGGACAGTGGGCTGGGGGTTTGGGTGAACATTGAGGTGGACTGGGGGTGAACAGTGGATGGGCTATTTGTACCTAATATCATAATAATAGTTAATTTCATGAACACACCCTCAAATAGTGAATGTCACTGAAGTTTTTAAGTGTAATAGACATCTAGTTATAGGATCCGATCTAAATAGTCTTGTTATTGCTTACTTGTATGTATTTTTTTTTCTATGTCTGTAATTTATGCAGTTATGACCATTATTATGTCACATATATGTGTCATGTCACACTAAATTTATTTATAGTACTTTTTCACTTGCTTTTGATGCTGTTTCTGGGTTCTGTAGCATCCTGATAACTATTGCTATTTATATTCTGGTATTGCAGATTACAGAAATATTCAGGATGGTTTAAAACTATGCATCGACCTAAAGCAGCTAATGTTAGATGGGAACCCAGTAAACAGTAAAGAATTGAATAGGTATGCAACACTGAATGTTTATCAAAGGAAGAGTTACCATATCGTGCCAGGCACGTATATGCTATCTATTATAATTATGGTTATTATTTGTTTATTGTATATTCTGTACATTACATACAGTATTTTAGTGAATTAGTGTAAATCGAAGAGTTAACAATCTCTCTGTTGATTTTCATTTTCTTGATGCCATCAAGACTGGAAAATCTGTGTCAATTTTGAAAGTACAAAAATTTATTTCTTTGGAATTTTGTACAAGATAATTATGGAACAATTCCAAGTCTGTCAAACATAGAACTGCAACATTAATTGTTATATTGTCTGCTTCCTATGTTCCAGGACGCACATCAGCGCCTCTTTACCCCAACTCAAATATTTAGATGGCAAGGAGTTATCTTCTCATTGTGCTGTGGAATTCCAGTCTGATGTGCTGACCATGTCTTGCAATGCCCAATCGGAATTCTCTAGTCTAGAAAAGGAATACAACAGTATGATAAGGTCAGTAACCAATGTTATAAGTCACCTACAACACAAAAACGTCTATATTCTTAATAATATTTTTACGGAAATCTATTTTGCATTTCGATTCACCACAAATTATGCTTTCTAACTTTGGATATGATTATGTCAATGAGTTGTAATGAGTTGTGGCTTACGGACTTTCCCATTTGCAGACAAGTTATACTCGCAACTAACATATAGGTGGTATGTCTGGCCAGACACTCCACCCCCCAACCGCACTCTGGCTCACAAATAAAACATACTATTTATTACATTTGAATGCATGTATGAACAATCATTGCCAAGCAAGTACACATCTCGCATGTAAGAAGGTAATTTTGTTCAGTGTTTACAGGTCCGAGAGATAATGAGAGGGTGCATTATTTAGGATGCTGTACCAAGTACCTAATCCTATTGTGTTATTTGTAATTTTCTTTAGGGACAATCTATCTCAATTTCCATTATCAAATGATGAGTTGTTGAAGGGAGTAAGTAGATTAGGTGCATATTACGAGTCTGCTCATAGGCTTGCAGAGAATGTAAGGTATGCACATGAGTATGGTACAATGAGCTTTGAGACGTACCACGCTGAAGGCACTCCTACCCTCAGCTCTAAAGACTTATTTGAGGCTAAGATTGCCAAAGCAGAGAACTCAACGAACTCTACTATCACTCCCAGTGCCAAAGATCTCTTCGAGCTGAAGTATGTACATTATTATTAATATGTGCTATTTTAATCGACGACTTAAAATGAAATAACCTAATTTATCGGTATAAAAAGCGTCTTTTACCGAAGTCTATTTAAATGATTATGCTCAATAAATCTAAAAGCTCATGTAAACACTTACCATGGAATCCGGGCATCAGATGCATGCATCATTATAATGTTCTACTGCGTAAAGATAAAATAATTTAGATTAGTTGCTATAATGTCAGATAACATATTTCCATGTGCATTTTATATACTGCATTGAAAACGGAAGGCAGCTCCCAATTTATTATGAATTGTTGTTCATATCAATTCTATAAAGGGCACATTTTTTAGCATAGCATGTACCATATTACATCAACTGGCACCACTAAATAAAATTTATAATTTCTGTTAATCGAGTCTGTACTATATTATGCAATCTACACAATGCAGCTACAGCTTTACATTACTAATAATATAGCCATTGAATTATTGTGATTTATGCTGTAAAACAAACTTCTCAATCATCCAGCTAGTGCATATTATTCATTTAGATTCAATATGCACAATTATTCATCTAATTGACCTTGGCTCTATGTTATTTCTACAGGTTGAGGTCGACCCTCGAGTCAACTGCACTAAGAGTGTCTACAGAGAATCTTAAGATCATCAAGAGTTCATCCTCTCCCCGCTCTGTTGCTCAGCCTCACAACACGCCGACCAATGAGAGCATAACTTCCATCAATGACAGAGGTCGTACCCCAGGGTCAGCGAGACAAAGCGCTACCCTACGGGTTAGCCAGAGCAGCCGATTAGATAGTCAGCATGGTTCATCACAGAATGGTTCCAATCTCATGATACATAATGCAGTTGTCAAAATTCAGGTAAGTTTTTAATGTATAGCTATTATACCTACTATTGTCATTTTATTGTAGATATAATAGCAAGTACCTAGTAGGTGTCCGGGTGACACAGTTGACACTTTCAACAACAAAGTTGGACGTTTGACTCCCAAATAAAACATTTTGGCAAGAAGCTTTCAGCAAACTGGGTCGGTTCGGATGAGGACCTAAAACACAGGAGGTACCATGTGTTGCCTCTGCCCTAAATAATTGACTTGTGTAATAATGTGAGCTCCAGACATGTTAGTACAACGGTAGCACCTCACTGGTGCTGAGCTTCAGTGGATGTTGTGACTAGCCAATCACTAGTCGAGATTTATCAACCATAACAAATGGCACACGTGTTACTAGTTGCTAAAACACAAATTGTATACTACTGGGCATAAGTATCAGTAATTACATGTATACGTATTTGCACGATCACTCCTGGCAAATATTACTCACTTATAAGGCCGAGCACCTTGACTAGCTGCAGTGCTATTGCACCCGTGGGCCTCATCATCCTTTTTTCAATTTATATATGATATTAATGTAAAAACTATTTTATTGAAATAAAAACAAACAAAGAAACTCCAAATCTAAATGCCGATCAAAAATACTCATTTTCTTTAATAAAATGTCAGTTCATGAAAAATACAGAATATTATAATAATATGTAGCGTTACCTATGCATGGTATCTTGACATTTTACTGAGTCACCAGCTCTGCTGTGAACTCCGGACCACCGAGTTTAGAGTGAAGCACCTTCTGGATTTAGCTGACAGTGTTTAAAGTGGAAATACACTGAGTATTTGGTTACATCTGCAACTGTCGAAAAATAAACACATGTTGTAGTCTTAGTCTAACTAGATGGATAGGTAATTGTTATCGTTATTAGCGACTACCTGCCATTGTATAAATGTTGTTTTGAGGATTTGTGAGGCTATCAGTCTCACTTCATATTTGCAGTTGCTTAACCAGATGCAACTGTAAGGCTTTGGTTAAGGGTGAACAGTTTGGCTTGGTGATAGAGTGTCCAGACTGTGATCGAGTGGTTCCATTCTCCACCGAGTCACTCTGTATGTAGTGTGGGCTGCTACATAGTTACACGCAGCATAGCATCTATGGCAATTTATAGACTGCTGCAGTTATTTGGTAGACTAATAAAGTATATATTGTAAAGAACTGTTGAAAATCATCACATATGAGCAGCACTGGGAATACCCCGAAAACCAAATTATATTATAATTGCTTAGTAATTTAGAAACCTGCTATTGATGCCTTCTAATGCCAGTGCATTAAATTATGAAGCGTTCACTAACAACTCAACAAGCCAACATTTCTTTGTGCATGCAGTTTTTAACAAGATTTGTAGGAAACCATTTTGTTTTAATGTTTAGACCATGATGTTTTTGACCAACCAGCAAAGACCATACCTATACAGACATGCCAAAATATTGATGCATTTCTTTTCTGATCGGGCACATTATTTATATTGACAAGGTTCTTTAAATTCATAGGCTCTTTGGAGAGGATACTCGTTTAGGCAGAAGTTGCTGAAGGCACTTGAATACGCTAACAAACCGAGTAGTCTTGATAGTGATGAAGAAATGCCTGAAGTGGATCTGTCAGCATTTGATTACAATATCGATGAAGACTGGCTGCCTCCAGAAGCACCAAGTTTGCCCCAAAAGTATGAACTAACAGTCAGGTCTTGGTTCATGATTTAGCTGACATTTACTAGTGTACCTCGCTTAATTCAAACCTCAGCAGACCGTCAAATTTTGTTCAATTTATGCATAGTTTTCAAATTTGAATTTACGCTAGTTCCGATAGGTGCTACACAGCTCCCACAGTTCAATTATATATTCTACAGCACATTTTAGAACTGATATATTATTATTATTGAAACATATGGTGTTGGCAAGACAATATGCACTGGATTATAAATTATTACAATAAACATCCTTTGGAGTTATCTTACCTACCTGTATGGAAAGATAACTGTAACTAACTTTAACAGGAAGTTGCTAAAGAGCCTGTGTTTCTTACTAAGTGATCAGAAAAGCGTGGTAAATGCATTGCCTAGCACTTGACCAATGTAACAGCCAATCAATGTTATTTTAAAAAATGTGGGCCAAGATAGTAAAGTGATCTCCGTGAGTTGAGTTAGGTGATGATTATTCTAAATTTACCAGGTAAGAATTTCCTTTTTAAGATGTTTTGGAGCAAATAGGTCTTGAATTTGCCTAATAATGGTTTTGAAATATTGAAAAACTATGAAAATTGGTTCGAAATGCGAAAGAAAGTTTGAATTATCAGAGTAAATTACAATGGGCCCAGCTGAGACATAACTTACAAGTTTGAAATATCTGAGAATTTGAATTATCCGAGTACGAAATAGCTGAGGTACACCATAGTATTATAATTGTGGGCCTTCACCTAATTGTGAATGGTTTGAATTGCAACGTCGTGCCTAATGCATTAGTTGGAAGACGCTAATATAAATATCATTGTAGAGTCGAGGTCTCGATTTCTGACTCTGACTTGTAAGCTTCTTCTCTCATATCGGATGATAGTCACTGGGTCGATAGAAATAATATTTGTAACCTCTTTTGCCTTGCATGACCTAGCTTGACCTTTCTTCAACACGAATGTACTTTACACAATTGAATATTGGTCGTTAGAAGACAACATGCACATTTAAGCTAATGAAATATTGTTTGACCTTTAAATTTTCACGAAAATAACAGGTAAACAGAATTGAAAGCCAACCGAACCTGATTTTTGCAGTATAATAGCCTCTCATGTTTTAGTTGAA
>JAOQGN010143611.1:0-11430 GCA_027564295.1 Himantozoum antarcticum
ATTTTAACCTGGACCTTATATATTGACATTGTTCCATATTTTACAATCACTTTGCCAGTTTGAAAATTAGGAAAAGATAATGGGTGCCAACAGACAAAACATTGATTCATCATGAAATGAAGCTTGTAACTATGTAGTGTATAAAAGCAAGAAACTCTGCAAAATGTTTCCCATGGTCTTACTTTGGCATCATAAATCGTAAAGCTGGGTGGGAAATTAAAACAATGCAGGCACAGTGTATTAATATTGTATTTACGGAATCTTCTTTTATTGCAGAATAGAATATCGGGCTTTGGTGTCAATCACAGACACCAAACAGTCTTTCCGCAAAGAATTGTTTGATTAGCCTTCAGCTAGACCCAATTGAAAGTTCTTAACACATAATTTGGTAGCCATTTTAATATTGAAAGCAATAGTAAATGCTATATCTATCAGAAAATAACTGCTTTTAGTTTCGCTACATTGTAAAAGTTGTTACCATTTACTTCATGGGTTTTCATCTTTTATTGCTTCTCAATTAATTATTCTTTCACAGAATACAAGATCAATAATCAATATATCACAGCATAACAATTGAACTTTATTATGTATACTTGTAGATTACAGCAATAATATGATATTCATAATAGTAATGTTCACGGAAAGCAACTCATTAAATAATATAAAACCAAAAAATAAAAAATTAATCATATTCCAAATGATTTATTATCCATTACACTATATTATTTCCCTACCTTCTTGGTCCAATGATTCCAACAACAAGTAAAGCTATGATAATGATGATAACAAGACCGGCCAGTACACCCAAAGTGATACCTACAATCATACCGATTTTACTGTTCTCCTCTTTTTGGGGTGGCACGTTTACCAGTTTAGCTGATACAATGTTGGATAAATCACTGAAGTTGTTGGCGTCATCTTTAACAACGAGAGCATAAACGGAGACCTTGTCTCTATCTGGAATATTGATGACCAACTTCTCTCTGCTGTACGCCGGTCGAGGGGAGTCCAAATCTCCTTCTAATATTTGTGCAGGTTTCACACGCGTGGCATTGTGGAGGGCTTTGTAGAGGATTTTATGACTGTCAGCTGTCCATAGTATGTAAGAAGTAGCTAAAACATGGAGCAATGAAATGATGATAGCGTATTTTTTCAATGTATAAATTATATGATGCCATTTAGCAAGCAGTTATGCCCAAGTACCTCTCTAACACTGTGGAAGACATGATATAAGGCAGCTATTACAAGTTCAATCCTGATTCGGAATGAAGGGATGGACACCTGGCTGTCTTGGCCTCTCGAACACTAGGAGTTATTCTCATCAGTCAGACGTCACTAACTCTGGGTGTTTGAGAGACCCTGATGGTCAGGTATATTGTTTTGCATATGACACAGTGTGCTGTATTGTACATGTATATGGAACTATTGATATTACTGATGATGTTGGGCTGCTGGCATTGCCTGCTGCTGGTGGCATTGTCTGCAGCTGGCATTGTCTACAGCTGGCATTGCCTGCTGCCTGCTGGCTGAATGATCAGGTCTCTGACATTACAAGCAAGTCAACTATAAAATGAATATGTTGATAACTTCCCATTGTTTCCGGAACAAAAAAGTTGTAAGCTTGGTGTTTATACAATAATGTCCACAAATATTTCAAATATTAAAGAATGATGTATCAAAGATAAAATATAAATATAGAAATAGAAAATTACTGCTGTGTTTACGCCTCTTGAAGCTTGAAGGTTGTATGAGCAGCAGATGCTGGATGTGAATGAAGAGCTCAGCTTCACAACAGGATGTACCAGCTGGGATTCGAACCCAGGATCTTGTGGGCCATGAGCAAGAGATCTAGCCACTGAGCCACCATGTCAAGTTTAGCTCCGCTTGTATATGGCAAACACTGTGATTTAGTGGATAGATTGCACTAATGGTAATTTTGTGAGAGTTTGTGGCATACTTGACAACAGATTCTCTAATAACCTAATGACAAAGCTCTAGTAACCCATGTCCATGGAGTATGTGAACTGCAGCAGTGTGTAACTGTCTTAGCTCTATCGTCTACTGGACAATTGAACATAGACATCAACATTGACCTATATCCTTACCATTTCCGCTATCTAGATCATCACCAACAGCAGTCCACTCTAGGGTGATACTGCCCTTTGAATAAGAGGCCTCAGTTACTTTAAGGTCAATAATTCTAGATGGTGGATACAAGTCACTTCCAGCAGGGGCTACATCTTCCACAGCAATATATCCAGCAAGAGAGAATCTCTGGAATTCACCTGTTGGTGCTAGCTCCACTTCCTGTGTGCTGATTGGCTCACCAGGTTCTACCAAATATTATATACAATTTAATCATAGATCGATGGTTTATTATTTTCTTTGGTTCGATATTCTTCTTGGCCACCACCACAGCTACCTGCAGTGCTATTGGGCAAATGAGCCTCATCAGCATTTCTTTATTTCAGTTTTCTATGTTATCATAATCATTATTGATGAATTATACAAAACAAAAGAAATATACTTAAGCAAGATTAAACTTGAGGATTTCACGAGCTTTTTCAATGTGTTGACCTGTGGTTCCCATAAATGAATTCTGGATCGAATATAATCAATAGATTAGTGGTAGCAGCGGAAGCAGAAGTAATAGTAGTAGTAAGTAAGCCTATTCTCAAGAACGGCATCAGTCTTAACCAGATCTGATATTATAGATACTGTTAGATATGATCTAACAGTATTTATATCAACTAAGGCAATAAACCCTATTTTATTTTCACATAAAATACAGCAATAGTTAGTAGCGGTAGCAGTGATCAAGGGCTTGGTGGCAGTGGAAGATCAAGGGCTTGGTGGCAGTGGAAGATCAAGGGCTTGGTGGCAGTGGAAGATCAAGGGCTGGTGGCAGTGGAAGAACAAGGGCTTGGTGGCAGTGGAAGATAACAACGGAATATAATAACAACACACCAGTCCCATTATCTCCACTTTCCGTCCCATTTCCCGTAATATTACTAACCAGATATTGCTCCTGCGGCGCTGACCAATTTGATCTTTTTAACATTTGTGCCATCATTACTGACAACATTAACAGAGATCGTGTGTTTTCCTTTAGAATCTGAGTTCATGATGAAAGCCGAGTATGTGCCATCCTCTTTAGCAATATCAGCACCAGCGCCGTCATCTCTCATTTGTAACCTATGCGGGGCACGATTACCAGAGTCGGGGTACTCTATTGTAGCAACAACAGAAGCTCCAACCACTGGGGCATAGCCTCGAGTCACAGTCGCAAACAGTGATACTGGCTTTTTATCTAAAATACGAGCAAATAATAAAAACTATTATTGTAATATTGTGAAAAAATACATAATTGCACTAAAATTATCAATTTGGAAATTAGTGTTATGAAGTAAATGCATTTTCCAAAATAGGGCCATTACATGAAATATAGAATATTACATTACAGAATATGCTTACCGAATACAAAAATATCACAACGATAAAGTCATTGAGCCAAATGGCAACTCGGAACGGCATTAACATACAACCAAAATTTCTACACACAATTAGTCATAATACACCAAAATATAATGCTGCAATCTCAAAATATTGGACTTCTGAAATGTCCATGTACAAAATCTAACCGGAAATAATGTCATAACAACACATTGTATCACACTTGCAGAATCTGCCCATACCTGTTTTAAAGTTTATTTCTTTGTTGACAATAATGGTCTGAACTGTAATTGGCAGTAAATCCTCATTGTTCTCCTCCTTAGTTTTGTCAGCTTTGGCCTGCTTTGCTGTGGATTCTACTTGTGTAACCACATTCTCGGTAGACTTCTTTGAATTGGAAATACAGACTGTCCACTTGCCAGTCTAAAACCATGGAAAGTAGGTTTGACCGTAGTAGGAAATGTATAATTATCCAGATAAATGTAAACCAATTGGTCAAACTTTCACGACAATTCAAGAAAGCAGGACTAATCGTTTTCTCTATGAACCAAAGTACATTAAATTTATAGACAGAAGACAAATCGATAGCTCAGTTCTGAAAAGATGACACTGTCTTCACTATAACATTATAGTTATTAGTATTAATATTATATTATATATAGCTGTTAATATTATAGCCATAATTATAGTTAGCCAAAACAACCACCAATCATGATAGCTTGAATCTATCACCCACCACACATCATCATACAAAACGATAACATCTCCTAACAACCAACAAGAGGTTAGATAAGTATAAAAAAGTCAGATTGGTACTGAGGGGAGACTCAACATACACCTCATGCAAAAAATTTCCAAGCATAATATAGCATACCCGTACGATTTCACACCCGAAATGGATTCCAGGCTCAATGAAATCTGCATCAACATTTCAGGGACCTGAAAACCTGAAAAGCCCGCACCGATCACGAGCGACGAACAGTGCTCTATATATACAGTCGGAGCTTACCAGAAGAAACATCAGCATGAATACAGGACAAAGGGATTGTCAAAACAAACTCTAGTTCACAAGCTCTATTGACAATAATGCTAGCAAGATCAGTCAACCCCAGTGGGAACCATAACTGGTTACAAAGTTCCGCCGAGCAAAGAACTGAGCATATAAGACTAACTGCAAATCAAACAACTATCTCACAAAACTCCTTAAATCCACGATTGCTAAAAATTTGAAGAGTCAACAACAAAAAACATCAAAACAACAAAAAACATCAAAACATCAACAGTATAACAATTGTTGATGCTAAATGGCAGAAATCTGCCAACAAAATATCTGGGAAGCAAAAGAAATCTTATTTATCAAAAATCATCTCATAAATTATCTATGAATGAACAACTATTGGTTTGAGGAAATGATCAATATATATTTTGCAACCATAGGTGGAGAAAGGCAACCGACAATCCTACCCAATCACACAACAAATAGGAGTGCAGTCTTTGCTCAGCAAGTTTCGGAGAAATCAAACTGAAGAAAATCAAGACCTACGTACCAAAAATACTTTTCAATCCTTTATAAAGTTGCAATTTTAGAGAAGATATAGCACCACCTTTAACTGACATTATTAAAGCAATGTTTGCTCAATGCTCATAACAGGCGATATGGAAACATGGCCAAGTCATCCCACTACTGAAAACAACAGTTTCTTGCCTATTTAAAGATTACCGACTAATAAGTTGATTTTGGAATAGTAAAAAGTAATCGCATAGTATACTTTTATTTCAAGGAGCTAAAACCACAGGCATTAGCAAAGCTTAAAAACCAGGGAGAGAACTGCATTGTTAATACAGCTTAATAGCCGCTCAGAATGATGAGGCAACAATTGCCCACCTCAAACATATTCTAGCTGTAGATATCATGTTCGATGACTTTCCAATTCTTTCGACTTGATGTAGCCAAGTCTGTTGAAGCAATGAAGCACTTGAAATATCTAGCAATCTAATATACGTATTAACAGCGTTTCTTGGCTGACAAGAATTCAATCAGTGCATAATGCCAGCACAACATCAATAGAAGTTCTTCCCAAAACCAGCAAAATTATCTCGATGTTCTTTCTGTGGTTCTGTCATTTTGGAACACATTTTTGAACAGCTTTGATCATGTACAGCTCATCATTAACATTAGATATGCTGATGACACAGTATAATAAATAATAATAACAATAATAATAAAAGAGGATATTATTCATAATATTATAGCAGATGATTAGAAACACCGATGTCCAGGTTATTTATAATTTTTCAACTTTCTTCAATATTTTGACTGATATGAAAATAAAAGATGGATGAGGAAAGTAACTGGTGGAATATGGCTAAATATGGTAAATATAAACAATGAGAAAATGTAATGAAGACCAACCATGACTGACAACAGCTACGAATATTGGCATGTAGTATGTAATACTTCACTGCTTGCATGTAGTATTACTACCATTTCCTACACTTACGGTACATTTTCCAGCACACTTGTAGGCTGCTGCTGTGTTCCCTGCTTCTAACTTGGCAGTCCTATCAGTGCCTTTACTGTCAGTAAGAATTATACTCAGCTTGCTTGTTGTCACCCAGCTGAAGGTAAATGTAGTGTCCATCCCAAGAGCACTGTCTATCATGACAACATAACATGTTGTCTTTTGTCCTGAAGCAGCTACCACTCGACTTTCAATCTTTGTGTAATAGAGAGAAAGGTAATTACAAGTCTAAGATCATAAATTAAACAAAGAGTTCACCATTATAAAATAATATATAATGTTTAAGACTGTGCATAGTTCATGAACAAGTGTTCTAGGAATTAAAACTTATCGAGTTGAAACAATGAACATATTAACAGCTACAAGGAGAGCGTGGCAAATGGTAAAGAAAGAAAGATAACAAAATTAGTTAGCTACAAAGCTAGGTAGTTAATTACTGCACACAATTGATATTAGAAGGTGAAATACAAGGATAATGGCTGCAGTGGAGGAAAACGATTTGCAATAGCAAGCTACTCAATAGTGAATGTCATACAGCGATATGATGATAACAGAATAGTTGGAAACAGAGATGAGGATCCAGAAAATGAAGAAGAACTGCTATGTAAGGTGTGTGTTCAGCGTCAGTGGTCAGAATCAGGTATACGTCAGTGGTCAGAATCAGGTATACGTCAGTGGTCAGAATCAGGTATACGTCAGTGTCAGTGGTCAGAATCAGGTATACGTCAGCGTCAGTGGTCAGCGTCAGGTATACGTCTCATTACAAGCCTAGCAATATTTAATCCAGTGCTGACATAGTCCTACCAAGGAGAGAAGACAGTAGGATTCACCATCAATACACGGTGAAACTTGTGCAAGGAATGACGAAGCAAAGGAATAATAAAAATTATGACCTGCAGATCCAGATGGCAGTGAAAGAACTGAATATAAATTGTAAGCCAAGCCAAGTACAATATTATACTATTATCATCATTAGACTGCATTTACGAATTCGTAGCTCTCAAATTTTAGTGCCATTTGTAATTTTGGAGCTTTATTTGCATCCTGGTAACTTCTTGGTTTGGCATTTCCATGGTATTCCTTTGCTATGCAATTCATATAATATTTCAGACTAAGTAAATACATTAAATTAATTAAATAGGAAACAAAAGAAATACAATGATTTGAATTAGGAATAAATGGGGATAAATTCTAATAAAAATTGATTTATAGAACGATTTCGTGAACTTACAGTTATAGGTACTTGACTGGGATCGCTGATTCGTGCCCTCTCGGATTGAGTGAATGCGTCTGTCAGACTAGTGGAGAGACTGTCACCAGAAGAATAGAATGATAAACCACCTACAAAATATAAGTAAAGCGGTATAATAATAATAGTTTTGTTTACCTCCAAACATCACAAGGCATACATGGGTGTTTACAATAAAACAATAATATTATTTTATATTAGTATATGTTATAATATTATTATGTAAAGTATTATAATATTACAATACTACAAATAGATTAGTAGTAGTTGTTGTGTAAGAATACATCTTAGCTTCTAGGAATCTAAGCAACAGAAATAAATGCAGAGAATACAATAGCTATTAAATTACAGCTAGCTGTATGCACATCACGTAAAATTTCAAGCTTATTATAAAACCAGAAAATAAAAGCCAAAGTCACTAAAAAGCTAATATGATTCATATTTATAAACTCTTTGAATATTTGACAAAAATCTGTTGGAAAACTTGGCTGTTCTTGTTTTAGCTACAAGGCGCAGTCAAGAAACTTTAGTTTTTCTGTTGCTGTTTATAGAGATTCGATTATGTAAAGGATGATTACGATTGGTTAAGATTCTCTTAAAATGAATCTTATTCAGTTATTCTAAAAAGTCACACATAAGCTGTAAATTAAAATGATTTAAAGCCTGGTCATAGTCCAGATCACCATACATGACTTTTAAAATTATCTTTTCAGTTTGAGTAATGAGTACTTCATTTGTTGAATAGTTTCGAGAGTGTACCACACTGGACTGCATAATTATGTAAGCATTGATAGAATATTGGTCACATAAAATCCCTTTAGTCGTTCTTTTCCCAGACCACAACATTTCAGCTGGTGCATGCAATAAAGTCCCCTGTTTGGCGTTTGCTTTACTAACTGTGTTTCTGACATGATCTGACGCATTAAACTGTCCATCAAATTGTATGCCTAAAAACTTTACATTTTTGTGTATTTTAATTCTAACAGCATGTTTTCACTGAACTGCCACGATACAAAACTATACGAAAGAATAATTTGATGACCCTTACGTCTTATATAATAACATTGTTGGACACATTGGCTTTGGCTTGCTGACTGAGCATACCATAAAACCATATACACTGTAAACAACTTATTGATCAGACGAGAATGCGGTAACGAAAATTGTATATTAAAGTGAGCATATTATAACACCATCGATGTACTGTATCGATATGAACATTATAAAAGTAGAAGTCACAAGTCGGGTAGAGTGGAGACACATTCCTTGAATGTTCTGGAACAATCGCATCATTGCTGTTTTAGGTCTCCGAGTGCCGAGGAGCTCGGCAACCTAGTCTCCATCACCAAGTTTCATATTTTTAATAGATCCGTGCGTTTTAGCATACCGTTAATGAGGAATGGACAGATAGGCAAAAATTGTTTGTTGACAATGAAATTTCTATTTACACCGACGGCTCTTCAAATGAGCTAGGCACCCGTTTTGGGGTCTTTATTGAACCTGATGATCTTTTACCTTCCAGTATTACGAGGGCCATTGCTTCTTATAGTGGCATCACCTCTACAGTTGTCCAAACGGAGATCGCAGCAATAAATCTTGCATGCATGCATTTAAAAATACTGTGGATAAAAACATCACTATCATGTCAGATAGTCAAGCAGCAATTGCTGCGCTACACAATCCTTGTATCAAATCTAGGACTGTAGCAGAGTGCCTGGTCAAACTGATTGATTTGGGGACTCGTAATAATTGTCTATTGAGATGGGTGCCAGGGAATTCAGGCATGCCTGGTAACGAGATGGCAGATGAACTTGCCAACACTTGGGCTGCCACCGAAATTGAGGATCCAGTACCATTTCTTCCGGTGGGGCTCTGTGTTGTTAAACATGACGTTTATAACAGGATGCTTTCTGCCATCAATGAAAGATGACTAATTCACAAAGAATGTAGACAAACTAAATTGTTTTTAAGGCAGTTGAATTCAAACTGACTGCTACTCCTATGAAATTGATGCGAACTGATCTGAAACTTATTATCGCTATGCTTACAGGGCATTGCAAGTTTTGTAGACATATGTCACCGATCAACCTGGCTGCTGACTATGACTCCTGGCGACCTCCTGGCGACCTCCTGGCGACCTCCTGGCGACCTCCTGGCTCCTGCCCAAATGTGGGCAGGAAGAGGATACTCTAGTACATTTTTACTGTAACTGTATTCATTATAACTCTTTGAGAAAGCTAATTTTCAACTGCTACCAGTATCCAACTGATAAACTCACCAGCACAAACGTCACAATGTTTTGCTAAACACTCAGGCAGATTTACTGACCACTAGGAGGTGCAAGATCAAAGTGTATTGGGGCTTGAGTACCAAGGACGGCACTGTCTGTACTCTGGTGTAACTTTTATTTTTGCGAAGTTCACCGCTCACTGTTATACATACATACATGTGGCAATCCACTAGTGTATTTAAATTGGCAAGTCTGTTTGCTGTTTGTCAATGCATGTTTTGGTCATGCATGTGATGTATTTCACTCTCTAGGGTTCAATTCATCATGTTCAGGCTTGAAAAGCTTGAAAATCACCAAAGAGCAAGTGTATTAGCATATTTTTCCTAGTGGCTAGGTGGCCAGATGGTCAGATGGTCAGGTGGCCAGATGGTCAGGTGGCCAGATGGTCAGGTGGACAGATGGTCAGGTAGCTGCCAGTCGCTCAAATGGTATTGAGTTATGTTCACCAAATTGAAGTAAAATTCTGACCATTATATGCTGTGGCATAGAAGCAAAATAATTATTCTTAATGTTATTATATACATGTAATGTCATTAACTGGTCTACTTATGTCCACACTCGACTGTCACTGTCTATGATGTCTGTGCAATGCATTACAATTAAGATCTGATGTAATGTCACCTTAAATAGCAAAGTTTTGGAGCATTTCAAGAGTGGAATAGTTTAGCTGCTTCGATTACAGCTAGACAATCCTTAGACGTTGATATCATAATCATGCTCAAATTTTTACAAAATAATCAGATGAATATTGTTTCACTGACACTTTGACTGAAGCTTCAGCTTTGTGAATATGATTTGGTTCCTGCCCTTCCTACCTTACTTTAATTTAGCTGTTTAATATTGCTGTCCGTCTAGTTCAACGACCAGCATCACATATTATGTAATTATGATGTTTCAAGGTGTATGTTTGAGAGTGGCAGCAGTAACCTGGACCTCCAAATCTCCCTCTTTGGACACTGCCAACTGAGTACAGAGGGAAGCATCACTCAGCACTTCCGGAACTGACCGAGCCAATGATGGCTTTACGCTTATCCAATTTTCTATCAGGACAGAGATGGATCTTCCACGCGGTTGCAGTATTGTATCAACAAATGGGACCTCCTGTATTTTAGGTATTGAGTTGAAATCCAAGACACTACTCGAGGTGCAGAGATGGTCAAGTGGTTAAGATAGCAGCACCTCAATCACAAGGTCCTGTGTTCGATTCCCATTGCGGTCAAAATTATTTCTTTGTCTCTCTATTCCTGTGTTCTGATCAGCAGGTACAAGGCTGGAGGCCAGGTGGGTTTCCCTCGGCTAGCTCTGCTATTGGATTACCACCTTAAACAATACAAACAAGCATACGGTCTATCAGGTTATGAATGGCCATATAAGCCAGATATACATGCATCTATGCAGCAGCCCATACTGCATACGTGATAACTTGGCAAGGATGAAAACACAGCTTGATTACCATCCAAACACTTCGCCACTAACCATCTGCTAGTTTTTCACAAAGCATCATGACCTGGGCTTTTATCCCATCACAAAGGTAGTAATTACTGCAATTGTTAATAGACATCATTTATCTCGCTTGTTCACCCAGGGTGGCGCAGTATGACTGTTGTTTGTCATTTCTGAGGGTCTGGTTTCAATTCCCCTATGGAAAATAGTGAGTTTCCGTCAACTAACTCAACTACATGATTCTCACATAAAACCAAGCCCGGGGTGGTAGATTTACATGTTACCTGGTTGGCATGTTGCCAGACTGGTTGGCTGCACGAAATCATACAAATGAGTGTCTTAGCACAAAAGTAAATGATACTATCGCTACACCATCCCTACACTATCCCTACACCATCCCTACACTATCCCTACACTATCCCTACACCATCCCTACACCATCCCTACACCATCCCTAGACCCTCCCTACACCA
>JAOQGN010143722.1:0-11428 GCA_027564295.1 Himantozoum antarcticum
GGTTCCTTTACTCCATCGTTGCTTCACTAGTTCCTTGGTAAACTAGATATACATACAAACACTTCCTTATATTTAAGAATATATATAAAACAGCCACTGTCCACAGAATGAGTGTGCAGCTCCTTAGCTGGCAGCAATGTCTGTTTCTTTGAGCACTGAGCTCAGTCTAGTACCGACACCACTGGTCGTTGATATGGGTATATGGGCATCTGTTCGCTTTGTGTTACATGCATATGTATATAATATACATACATGTCCAAACTTCAATGCAACCAGTGTGGCTAGATCACTCTGAACTGCACTGATTGGTCCTAATAGGACGAAACAGTTGCTGTCCTCAAATTTCCGTTCAAAATAGGCTACTCACTGACCGTATTATACAATGTAACCTTGCAAAATATAACTCAAATAACTAGAATCTTCCATAAGTGGAACAGGTATTTGCAGTCCTCATCGGCCTGGCAACTATTATTCTACATTTGCAAAGTGAACATTTATAGAGGGCACCCTGACACTACGAGATTTCATGGTCATTAGTCTTAGTACTCCAGCAGGTAGGTAGCGTAGCGGGTAGGAGCTTTGCTTTTCATTTACATCTTCCCATGTAAGCCAGATGTAGCCATAGAATATTAGTGACAAGAAAGAAACCCTATTCAAAACCATGAAGATTCCATAATCTACACAACCACGTAAGACGAAGTTAATCATATACCATAGTACTTTGTATAACTGACAATTTAGGAATTTTGTTATGATTTAATTTCTGTATAATTTGTTATGCAACTTTGTATGATCGATTTATGGTACTTTGAGCAACATGTCACTTCGTATATGTATTTCAAGTATTTTATGTACTTGATTATTTTTCATCATAGTTTCCAAGCGCTCTTCGCAAGTGAGCCATTTGTAAACCAACCAACCAAATGGTTGAAAGGAAGATTAGAGGTTTTAGAGGTTTATTTGACATATCATCAATATCAAATTGACAAAGCGATGATTTACATAAATAAGTAATAACAAACAAACACACGCATAGATTAACTGGATTGTAAAAAGCTTTGTATAAAAAAAGATCTCTTAAACAGCTCGGTTCTGATCTTGTAACTGAAACTTGAGCTCTTGTGGCTGGTACGGGATCTACGATTGTTGTTCTTGTACTGTTGGACTGTGTTATGCAGACTAGTTTTTTCTTCAGTTAAAATGTTGTTAAAAAGCCGTTGCCTCATTTGGTGGTAAGTGTCAGCAATACTAAAACAGTTGGCCATCTGTAGTCTTTCAGCGCTACTAAAATCTGGTCCCAAAATCAACTTAAGCGCAGTATTTTGAGCTTTCTCCAGCCTTTCGCAGTCAGTTTGATTTAAAAAACCGTACCAAGCCTCAATACCATACAATAACACTGGCAAAATACAAGCCTTATAAAATCTCAGTCTACTATGCTCACTGACATGGTTACTATATAGCTTCTTTAAAATAAAAATTCTGCTATTTACTTTAGATAAAATGTAGGTCACATGTTGTTTAAAAGACAGGGTTTCATCGACAACTACACCTAAAATCCTGAACTGATCTACTATAGCCAGAGTGGTATTAGCCATATGCACAGGCTGTGTTGTACCTTTGCACCCCCTCGACTTTATGTTCATGGTAACCGACTTCTTAACATTTAACAGCATACTATTGTCCCTGCACCACTTCTCAATATATTTGGCTGATATAGGTAGGTCAGAGATAGAATTCTTTAGCACTGGGGTGTATATGGTGCAATCATCAGCATACTTGGTGATGTTGCCAGGTGGTGTCATGTCATTTATGTAAAATATCCACAGGATTGGACCAAGTCTGGATCCTTGCGGTGTTCCTACACTAGTGTAGCAAGTTTTAGATATGCTGTCCCCAACTTTTACTGACAGTTGACGCACTGTTAGATATGATTGTATGAGTGTGACGACATTACGATTCAAGCCAGTGTCTATCAGCTTTCTCAGGAGTATTCCAGGATTAAGTCTGTCAAAAGCTTTGCTCATATCTATGAATAGAGTTTCTACATGAGACACTGCTTTGTCGTCTATGTGTTTGGTCCATTGGTGTATCATATTTATTAAAGCTTTGGTGGTGTTAAGCTTAGGCTGGTATGCAAACTGGTCATCACGGATACAAATATGTGGCTTGATCTTCGATATAATCGCACTCTCCGCTAATTTGGCTAGGTGATAGGACAAAGCTATAGGTCTATAGTCATTATAGCAGGTAGTGTTGTTAATCTTGGCTATTGGTCTTAGTTCGTAACTTTTCCATTTAGCTGGATATTGATTGCATTGTAGCATACAGTTGATGATATGACTAACTGGTATGCATATATCTTCAGCAGCCTCTTTGGTTAACCACGAAGGATAATCAGTAGAGATGTTTGCTTTCCTTGTGTTGAGATGTATCATCTGCATTTTTACCCAGCCAATTGGCACTTCATCAACAGCCCTATTATCAGGTGATATGACAGGAGTGGCCGTGCTAACATCAGATGCCACGCTGCCAAAGTGCTGATTCGAGCCCTCTGCAAACTCTCTTGCAGATATCCATTCTCCATTTATATGAAAGTTCTCTGGTGGTGTGGAGCTTTGCGGAGAGGTCATGTTCTTAATATACTTCCACCATTCCTTCACATCCGTGTTGTTATTGATAAAATTGTTGGTTTTATTTTCCACAGACTTTCGTATTTGAACTTTTAGCAGTCTTGAGATCGTTTTCCATATTGGTATACCTCTCTTGTAAGCTTTATCTTTAGCCCGACGCAGTTTTTGTATCAATGGTGTCTCCTGATATGGCTTATCTTGTCTAACCTTGCGTGTTTGGAGAGGAGCATGTTTGTCAAGGATATCATTGATGATCTGATAGAATATGTCCACTTTCACATTGAGGTCTGCTTCAAATACCACAGCATCCCAAGACTGCCGAGCAAGCTCTAGAAGTATAGCATTCTTTACCGAGACAGTCACCTTTCTCTTTGATACTGACACATACTGGACCGGCTTGGTACCGCAACGATCCACTGTGATAGAGCAGTGGTCATTCTGTGCCAACGGAGAATGTTTAACGGCATTAATATAATTTGTTGTTGTCAGAATTCTATCCAGTCTAGCGTCACCCCTTGTTGAGAATTGGGCAATGTCAGTTAACCCGTGTCTGGCAATGAAGTCTTCTAATGGTAGTCTATTGAAGTCTCCAGTGATAGTGATTGGGATGTTGGAGTGCTGCTTATAAATCTTATTAAGCGCGTCGTCCATCAGTTCTATTGTATGCAAGCCTGGTGCATTCGGAGGGTGATAGATGCAAGCTAGTATGTGAGTTTTGTAGTCAACATGCTCTAGCTTTACCCAAATTGCAGATACTGTTGCAGAAATATGTCGATGCAGCACCTTTGTTGAGAACTTGTCTTTAACTAGGATTGCTGCACCGCCACCCACGCGTAGTTTTCTGTTTGCAAAGAATGCGTCGTATCCATTAAAGTTAAGTGCTGCAGACCGGAGCTCATCAGTCCAAGTCTCCGTCAGACCTGCCACATCGGAATCATAGCATTGTAGGAGGCCCTCTAATTCAGTAGCCTTGTAGTTGTTCAGGCTACGACAGTTGGTGTAGTAGATAGATGGCTGTGACAAAACTTTCCCGCTTTTGCCTATATTGCTGTTGAAGTTTACTACTCGGAGGCAGTTAGGCCTCTGTATACAGTACCTTAATCTTGTTGACCCAGTTTTAGATTTAACCGATTTTGTTTTGTCGGCTTGCGGGCATCCTGTAGTTGGGATAGGTATTAAATGATTTGCTCTTGGTTTCTCGATGTGAAAGAGGGAGTTATGTTCCGCCATAGCAATTTTCTTGACATCTCTTCGTCGTGTGCTATATTTATCTAAGACAGTAGTGCTGTATGTTGGTATATATATGAGATGGTTGGTAGGCTTTACATTCCTGGCATCGCGGTATTCACCAAGCTGTCTGTTTATAACAACCTTTATGTTTTTTCTAGTTGATTGTAAGTTCATGATGCTGCAGATGTAGTTCTAGCTATACTCCTAGCATGGATGGTATACGGTTTCGGTTCATCGCTATTACAGTAGTACCTAATACTAAAAAAAATTATGCTCACGTAGGAGATATTCAATAATAATGTCACTAAAAAAACGCTTAGCATCAGAACCTGCACCGTAATCGTAGAGTGAGAATAGTTAATCTGGCAACATAAATGTTTGTTTGTTTGTTGTTTTATTTTCACCATTAAATTACATATATAAATTACGATAAGGAATAATCAAGGATGAAGGCCCATGTGCACAGTAGCATAGCTATTCGAGGTGCGGGCCCGGTAGTCGGCAGTCCCTGCGGACGTGTCGGATGAAGAGACTAAGTCAAGGAGTCAAGAAGGTGCTGCTTCAAAGCCCCCCTAAACACACCCACCCCGCTCATCTCCCTCAGATGTCTCGGTAGGGAGTTCCAGGCGTCAGACGACTGATAAGCAACCTGTCTGTGACCACAAGCAGAAGTTGAGACAGGAAGAGGAAGAGAGAAGGTAGAATGTCTAGTAAGATAAGGAGGTCTGCGGTTTAGGTTACTAGGATGATAGAAGGTAGAGTGAGCCAAGAGACATATTCTAAGCGTGTAAAGCTGATAAATTGGGAGTATTTTAGATTTTTGAAATAGTGGAGCTGAATGGAAGTCGGGTGGTCTATGGTAAATAATTTTGATGAGTCGTTTTTGGATACTTAAGATTTTATTCATATAAACTTTAGGAGCATTACCCCACGACTCGATACAATATACTAATTTACTGTTTATTAGGCTATTATATAACAATATTAAAATTGGACGAGGAAGAAAATTTGAGGCTTGGTAAATAAGGCCCAAGCTTTTTCTAAGCTGGACTTGAAGCGCGCTAATATGCTCTGACCAGTTTAGGCTTTTATCAATTGTGATACCAAGAAATTTTATGTGCTCTGCTTTATTAATGACAGTTTGGTTTATAGAAAAGTTATTGTGCAAAGTAAAACGATTTTGAGGGTTTTTTATTATTATGAAGTTGGTTTTGTCCAAATTCAGGGTCAATTTGTTGGCGAAGCACCATTTTTTTATAATATCAAGTCCTTTGTTTATATTATCGGCCTCATTATTTAGATTTTTAGAGTGAAAGAATAAATTAGTATCATCGGCGAATAGTATTGTGTCAAAGGTTTTAGCATACAATATTAGATCATTTATATACAGCAGGAATAATGTAGGACCTAGTATCGAGCCTTGGGGCACACCGCATGTTATTTTCAATGGGTCAGAGATAAAGTTATTTAGTGCGACGCACTGCGTTCTTTCGGAAAGATAATTTTGTATCAAATTTATGGTAGGGGTGGAAAAATGGATAGATTTTAGTTTGCGCAAAAGGATGTCATGATTTATGGTGTCAAATGCTTTAGAAAAGTCGATGAAAATGCCTAGAATGGTTTCACTAGAATTTAAAGCTGAGAATGCACTGTTGGTAAATTTAATCAGTGCATCATGCGCGCCTTTATTTTTTTGAAAGCCAAACTGTGATTCCGAAAGAATATTTTGTTCTTGAATATGTAATTGAATTTGTGAATTAATGATTTTTTCAAAGATTTTGGAGAAGACTGGCAATATTGAGATAGGCCGATAGTTGTTAAGAGATTCTTTACTTCCTTTATTTTTATAAATGGGAAGCACTTTGGCCGTTTTCATTTTAGAGGGTACAATGCATTTTTTAATTGATAAATTAATTATATGAGTCAATGGTCGAGATATATATCCAGCACTATCTTTTACCAGTTTAGGAGTTACTGTATCTAAACCTTCAGCTTTGTGTTCATTTATTTTAAGTAATTCTTCATATACTACATTTTCCTCAATTTGTTTAGGTCAAAAGATTTGTAATCATAGCAAGCATCATCTAAAACTTGGTGGTCGGGAATTATTTTAGCTAGGTTGGGTCCAATTTCGGTAAAATATTTGTTGAATGACACTGCAATATCAGGGAGGTCAGTAATAATGATATTATTAGATTCGGGGCTTCGGATTTTAGAAATAGATTGTTTGGCACTGGTTTGACGGCCACAGGCATCCATTTATAATTTTCCATAATTTCCTGGGGTCTGATTGTTTAGCTATAATGCTTTCATAATAAGTTGTTTTAGCTTGTTTTATTAAGGTTGATAATTTATTTCTTTGCTTTATGTAGCGAGTTTTCAAGCCTGGGCTAAATGGAAAAGCTTTACTTTTTATAAAAAGCTCATTTTTTTTCTTTATTTCTTTGAACAAGCTAGTGGTAAACCAAGGGCTTTTTAGATGTTTGGGTGGTCTTGGTTTTATTTCTATGATTGGTGCGACCTCATTAAAAATTGACGTAGTTTTGTTTAATAAATTATTGTATGCAGTATCAACACTCGCTTCATCATAAACCACTTCATTCCAATCAACTTCACTAAATAGTTGTTTTATATTTTCAGCTTTATAACTTTTGAATGATCGTTTATATACCGTTTCTGACTTTTTGGTTTTAATTCTATCAAAGAACGCGAAAATTGGATAGTGATCAGATGTATCTTTTAAAATGGTTCCACAAGTGATTTTAGATGTTTGGAAATTCACTAAAATATGATCAATACAGGTTTTAGAAGATCCGGAGACACGAGTAGGGATAGTGATTAAGTTTGTAAAGTTGTACTGGTGAATGATGTTTAAGTAATCTGCAGATTCAGGTTTTAATATATCGATATTGAAATCGCCAGAAATGATGTGATCCTGACGTCGCATTCTGGGTGTGCTCAGAAACAGGTTCAAATCTATAAGAAACCTACCAACGTCTGACGCCGGGGAGCGATAGATGGATGTAATAAAGAGATACTTCTCACCAGAACACACCAGACTCAGTGACACAGCCTCCGCACCCTCCACGGTCACAGGGAAGACATCAGTCACAGCCATGCTACTGTGCACATAGACTCCTGCTCCGCCGGATCTTGTGGCTCGGCTGTCTCCTATAAATACATAATTTGGCAGCGGAAAGAAAGTGTGTTGCTGTTCATACAACCAAGTTTCACTTAAACAAACAATATGAAAAAGGAAGTTAACCTCCGATAATAATTCTTGAAGCTTATTATAATTCTTCCGCAAACTACAAATATTGCAATGTAAGATCCGTACACCGTAGTATTCGGAGGCATTTAATGAATTTATGTCATAACTAACGCAATTAATGTAAGCCATTGTAGAAAAAGAAACATAATACAACGTGAAAAAATGACAAAACCAAGAAGCCTATCCTTCCCTCGCAATCTCGAGTTTTTCAAGATCGTCTTCGCATTTAATTGGTATGGGAGGCGAGTCCTGAGTTTCCCTCAAATATACCTTCTGGTTCACAGTCCATGCATACTTAAAGTCATTATCAGATTTAAATTGTCTAGCTTGATAGAAGAGTTTACGAGTTTCGAAAGATAGAAATTCATTGACAAAAATTCTGGTTGTTGATTTATATCCTAAATCCTTGGCGGTAAGTTGGACAAATTCTGAACCTGACTGCTGTTTGGTGGATGATTTGAAAGCTGATATGAAGGAGTTCCTGGTGTGAGTCTGTAGAAAGCGTACTACAATAGATTTTTTGTTTTTATTTCTATATGCAATGTCGATATTGTCCATTGTGAGGGTTAGAGATTTGAGGTCAGCCAATTTCTTTATTATGTCATTTACTCGTTCAGAGGTCTCAAAGGGCACCCCCTGCACTTCCACCGATTTATGAAGGGAAGACAGTTCCAATTCTTTTACTTTATGTAACGTCGCGGGTATTACAGCTTGTATTGATGCTATATTCTTTTTTAGGTCCACTACTTCCTCCGAGTGAAAATTAAGACTTTTTTCTATTGCGTCGACCTTTTCCTCAAGAGTTTCCATTCTAGCATTAGTCGTCTTTACCTCGGCAAGAATTTGATGCAGCAACACTGTATTATCACTCTCCGATTCAGATCGTTTAGTTTTGGGTCCCATAGTACATGTACTTGCCACTTACCCAATTTGGAGGTGGTTCATAGAAATTACACCACCCCCTTGAACCTATATCTCCTGTTATCAAAGGCCCAGCACCTTGCTTACCCATGCTATTGTGCACATGGGCCTTCTCAGTATTTTTTTTAGTATTTACTGTTTTTATTGTATATGAAATATTGATGGAATAAAAATCAAATCAAATCAATTCAAATATTTTCTGATATACATGTACATGTAATATGTATGTAATATAGTCTCTGATGCTACAACAATCAAGACTATGGTGGACTCAATTGTTCATTTTCTACTGGACAAAATTGGGCAAAATATATTTAATTTGATGAATTTTCTATTTTTTATATCAATTGATAAATTTCAATTGTTTATCTGATCATAGCTTGAGGATTCTAATCCACTAACTCCTTTACCAGGCTCATTGCACAACCGATATTTAAAGTTGCTTGCCTGTGTGGTTGCATTTTACATATATTATATATAAATTGCTATCGACAAGATCTAGACCTCCTTGAAGCCAAATAAATTAAGGATTAACATTAGCATAATCTGGCATAATTATATTAGTCACAGTTAGCTAGAAATTGACATATTTTGTACGCAAAAAATTCAGTTTCTGAGTATGGATCGTGGTTTCCAAAATGAAAATTAATATGATAGATAATGTCTCAAGGGAACCATTGAATAACAGAGTATTGTTGAATATTTGCTTTATCAGACCTCATTAGCATAATATAATACTCTATGAATATTCATGCAGGGCCCAAATTAATATGTATTTCATAAAAAAAACAATGTTTACAGGTAAAATCCTAACCGCTAAAACCAAGTGATTCTTGCATAAAAGAGTTCCATAACATCAAATTTAAAACAAATAAAGTTACAAGTTGAAACCAATTATATTATAAAAGATTAGCATAATGAAATGTCATGATTGTTTTGACTCGGTGGAATGCAGCCTATTATGCAACATCCACTCTACAGTGATAAATTTATCTACCTCCGCTAATAATAATAGATAATAGTAACATTCGTAAGACCCACCACATCACCATACACAAGGGAACCGGAAGACAGTACTGAAACACAGATATCCAGCACCAACATTGAAATTGAAGCTCGATGGCGAAGCTTCCATTTTAAGATTGTTAAGCTGGTGTAGTGGATGCACTCACCTGTTAATGTGTGTCGCAAAGGACCTGGGCTCACATCCCAGCTCATCAGTGTCACTATTTTCTATCAAGTTAGTTAGCTATGGTGGAAAATCGCAAAGTTTCACTATCGAATATTCATGAATTTTTTGATTTAATTAGTTTAAAGTTTAAGCAATGGCTAATACAATAATCAACTTTGTGTTTTTAACAACAAGTCAGCAGGTCATTTTAATTAATAATTACCGGTATTTAAATGATGTGCATAGCACAATATAAAAATGATGTATATAATCATTACAGATTGCTGAAACTGGCAACTTTCAAACACAGTGCAATAATTATTTATTTAATATGATGCTTATTTTCAAATGATGAATCAATTTCATATTGATTTGTTCTATCAGTTAGATTCGTAGA
The DNA here is from genome assembly GCA_027564295.1 of Himantozoum antarcticum. NCBI lineage: Eukaryota > Metazoa > Bryozoa > Gymnolaemata > Cheilostomatida > Bugulidae > Himantozoum > Himantozoum antarcticum. Next base: position 9,621 of record JAOQGN010143722.1, read on the forward strand.
AAGTAGATACTGATTTTTAAATCTGGTTCCGAGTGTTCTAACGTAGTGTCAGAAAATTCAGCTCCAAAGTATTACACAGTTGACATTCGGGTGGATAAGAAGTTTTACCGTCAGTAGTATATGTCTGGGCTTTTGAGTCCCGCTTGACCTTAATACGTCCTTTCCTCAAACCGCAAGGTCTTTAGTTTCATCCAATGGGAGAGGGTTTAGTGGTTAGGTCGACCAATCAGAGAGAAGGATCCTCCCACTTTTGACCACAAGAATGTGGCCCCTCCGTCGTCGGTGATCAGCCCCTCCGCCGTCGGCATTTAGCCCCTCCGTCGTCGGCACTAGCTCCTCCGTCGTCGGCCATAGCCCCTCCGTCGTTGGTTGTAGGCCTCTGTCGTATGATAGAGCCCCTCCGTCGTTGGTATTGAGATCCTCCGTCGTTGGTATAGAGGATCTCCGTCGTTGGTTAATGCCTCTGTCGTTGGCGATAAGACCTCCGTCATTGGTATTTATCCCCTCCACCATTGGTCTTAGCCCCTCCATCGTTGCTGCCTGTGTCCCTGGTCATTGGTCCTGACCCGCTCATCGTCGTCATCGTCGTTGGTGCTATGGTGGTGTTGGTGGTAGTTTTGCAAAATCTTGGTACAAGGAGGTTGGGAGCGAAATGACTTAGTCATCGCCTATTATTAATTATCACCTGTTCCCCGGACCATTGGCCCCTTCCGGGGCCGATGGTCCGGGGGCGGCCGACAGGAGTGGCTGTTTAGTGGGTAGTTGGATGGTGTGCGATGGCACCTGCATCTAGTTATTAGTGATTTATATATTTTTTGCTATCTAGTTATGACTCAATTATAATATTATATATTTTTTGGTTGCATTTCATTGTAGACTTAACCGTTATGCAGTGAATTTTTTTGCTATCTAGTAATTACTCATTTATAATTTTTTTTTGGTTGCATTTCATTGTAGACTTAACTGTTACGCAGTGAAATTGTAAAGAGATTGATTAAAGTATGTCAAGCAGACATATATACATAATATATATTTAAGATTAAATAGAAAATCAAAAAAAAGTATAACAAGATATAAAAATATGCAATGAAATTATAAAGAGTTTGTATATATATTTAAGATTAAAATTAAGAAAACACAAACAAATATAACAGATGGTCGTTGAAAAAAAAATAAAAAAATATATATAATTATAATATAGTCTATTTGTTATTATTTTCGTCCTTTTCAATTTCATCAAGCATATTACACCTATCTTCTAATTTAGTAAATTGGTAGCCTGTGTCCTCTAAGAGTTTCAGGAGTCTCTTCCTCGCCGCACAAAAGACTGTCATATTGTCTGAGAGGAAAGGAATGTTCAGACCTCCATCCTCAGCGTCCTTGTCCAGTTTGTGCACTTTTGTGCTCGCCTGGTTAAGTTCTGTCATCACCCGCTGAAAGGTGCTATGACATTGGCGCTGAAATGTGTGGAGATCGTCGTCAGATCAATGAATGGCTGAGATCTGACGACGTATGGGTTTAGATCTCTTACGCTCACGATAGATGATAGTGGAGAAGGTTTGAGGAACTGTAGGAGGTGGAATGGTGACAGTAGGAGATGTAGAAGGTAGAGTTATGCTGGGAGGAGAAGTAGACGGAGATGTGTGAGCATCACGAGATGAATAGTTCGAATTGGTAGAAGTAGAGGGGATAGAAGAGGGTATCTTCGTGCGGATAGTTTTAGACTTCTTACCCGCTGGTCGACCATGTCCGAAAGGAACAGGATTGATAAACACTGGTGGTGTTATCTTTGTTCCATATTCCTTTCG
>JAOQGN010143833.1:0-11428 GCA_027564295.1 Himantozoum antarcticum
GAAGTTGGCTTTACAATGAAACTTAGTATGGCAGTCTAACACAATTCTAACTGAAGTTATTTGAATATTAATGGGGGGTCGTTAGCCACACCCGCAAATGGCACACGCTGCGCTGAACGGTAGCAAAAGAGTTAAAATATAAATTTTTGCAAAATTTTCAGTTTGGTCACCGCACCTTCTGGTGGCGTTCCGAGAGGCCAAAAATTCCAACCCCCAAACCTCAGAAGTAAGCTAATGTCAATGTAGCCGAATTAAAAAGGAACTATACCTAGATTTTTTATAAATTTTGTCATGTTTATCCGTGGGTAGCATATTTATGCACATTGTAGCATACGATAATAATAATAATAATAATAATAATAATAAATTATATTAATTAATGAAGTTACGGAAGATGTCAGACAAGGGTCACCATCTCAAACACATCCTAGCTAGACCTTGTTTGTGCATAGTTGTGCATAATTGTACATAGTTGCGGAGGTAGGATAGGTCTCTAATCTCCTGTATCTCTGCCTACCCCAACCCTGGAGCTAACAACTTCATCCTATTAGAAATCAAGTGCTATGGTTGCATGGTACTCACTGTTTCCAGTGCTTTGGTGGACATGAAAAATTATGTCATCCTCATCTCAATTACTCAATACAATCATTAATAAAACTATTTTAGCTGTAACTGTGATAACCTTAGCTTTCATGACTACAAATAGAATGGTTGGTGAGTTATTTGCGGTGGAAGTTTTAAACAGTTTAGGATTACGGAACAGTTCAATAAGCTTGCTGGCTATTTGAAGGTAGCTTTGTTCTGCTCACTCGTGGTTTTCTGATATGAACTATTCTGTGGTATAAAGAGCCTGGCCTGGCCTGGAAACCAGCTGGGAAATAATCCACAAAATTACAGGCAACTCTGTTGCACTCAATGCATATTACTGATGCTAGTCAACTACCTATTTATAAATAAAATTTAATTTCACTCTTGCTCAAAATAAGTTAGAGTGATATTAATAACAACGTAAAACTGATGTATATGTCTATTTCTGTTGTCGCTTTATTCCATTAGGTCATGCAAAACTTGCTTCAAATGCCAAGTAACTATTTTTCCGGCAATTCCATGATAATTGATTTGTTTGCATTATGTTGGGAGATAAAATATTTAGTCAAAATTGAGTTTCCATTTCCAGAAATTCATTGGAATGAAAGAGATGGCATTTAGGCATGGCCACATAAATGTTTCCTTTTAACAACTGTAGTAACCAGTAACACAAGTAGAGCCAATACGAGCTATAATTCCAAAGTCGTACATAGTGGCAACAGCGGCATCAGAAATGGATTACCGAGAGAAGACGACTCCTGCTCATATCTGGGAATCTGTGTATTAATTGTTCTATACATGCTATTTAGCGTTGGCAGAAACATAAACAATCTTATTAAAAGTGCCACCACACACATAATTATTTGAGCAACCTTTTATTCCAGTTTTGACTTCATATATTACAATATATATTTAGAAAATTTTGTTGAGTGTAGCTACGCTACACGTTTCAAATTGATCAAGCATAGAAAAGTTAGTATAATAATGGCAGTCTATATTGTCTACTCATAATGCAAGACAGAGCATGATGGTAAAGCAGGAAACTAATGTCATACTACGTTCGTTGACTGTAATGAAATGTAAACTCACCAACTCGTCACGATTCATGAGTGTTTTTATTTTCATAATTTTTGTACTACTAGTAAACTATTTGTTGCCTCGTGGCAAAAACAATTACTATTATAACAGCGGCATAAATTACTATATATAACAGCAGCACTGTGCTCTAGCAGCACGAGTTCTGTAGCAAATACAACATATTATGAGGTCACTCGGGTAGGGCCAGACGCTGTCAATGTTAAGTAAGAAATGATAACTTACGGCTAGATAGGCATAACTGCACATTTCACTAGGGGACTATTATACATACATGTAAATTGACCCGAGCAAATTAATGCAAAACTTTACTGATTTCAAGATCAGACTATTAGACTATTATCAGACTTTTCTAAATTCATGCATCTAGTGACAGATTTTGCGAGGTGTGAGACATGTAGTAATAAGAGCTGGGCTCTAGACATAAGTATCTGTCACCTCCACCAATACAAAACTGTGGCAATAACTACTAGGTGCTCTAGATAGTAGATAGGTGCTCTAGATAGTAGATAGGTGCTCTAGGTAGGCAGGTGCCTGGTGCTTGCATAGTTTATATTTCTATTTGTGGAAACTCTGGTATTTCTATGTGGTATAATTTTGCTTCTACTTAAGTTATGCCAATGGTTTGTTGAAAAGTTGCAACGTCACAAAGTTTAAGATAGGGAAATTCACCTATTGACTAGATGAAGATGGATATCAGCTCACATAAATCACTCACTATCACATCATGAGTGTACGCTTGAGCACTTTGTGAATCACTCAACATTATTGGTAAAACAAGATAAAGAGTTTTCATGTTCATTTCAACAAATTTAATTTACAAAATGAGCTAAACCCCATTTGTCTTGGCAGCTATAAAAATGCTTAGGAAAAAATGACAACAATGTAGCAAAAATAACACGAGGTTTTACAGGTTTCAAACTCTGTTACCATACAACTGGTGTAGCTGACAGACATTGCGCTTCTGTATAACAAGAGAGATTCAGATTTTTAGTTACCATTGTTAAATAATGATAGAGAATAATTGCTCTTGAGATCAAATTCTCTATTTGATGCAAATTATGTTATAGCCTTAAATTAATTTTAATGACTAAAACTATGATCAAAAGTATTATGACTTATAATGATTGCAAAAAAAAAAAAACACATCATCTTCGAGTCGACTATGCTAAAAGTCGTTCAAAAATGAAGAATACATAACAATATAAATATTTATATGGAAATATGTTATTTCACAACTCGCTGCCAGTGTCAGCAGCAATTAACAGGAGCGTTTGAGCAATAAATCAGTGTGCTCCGCCAGTGATAGATACAGAAAGGGCGTATTGTCTCCGAGTACCCAGCTGCATAGGCATGTTCCCCTGCTTTTGTAGGTTTTAGTGATTCCAGGCTGAGTTACTTTCGCGACTCAATGTCTTTTACAAACATCTTGCGTACGAATTCATACACATGCTTATGAATTCCTATTTCACAATAGAACCACCAACATCATTCAATAAATAAATTTTCATCTGATGGCTTGCACAGATTTGTAATAACGTTACACACGTAATAGCCTCGTGGACTGTGAGGAAAAGTAAAAACAGATAAGGGAGGCAAAACTCTCCCTTCGTCAATCTAAGCTGCCTGACTGAGGACTGTCTGGCTCTGATTTATTTGGTAAGTCTAGTTTTTGGTTTGGGCCTGTCAATTTGGCAATATTGTTCTCTTTTTTCCATTTCATTCTACGATTTTGAAACCATATTTTTATTTGACGTTCTGTTAACCCAAGCGTGTGAGCAATTTCTATACGTCGTCTTCTCGTTAAATATCTATTATAGTGAAATTCCTTTTCTAGTTCTAACGTTTGGTATCTTGTATACGTCTGTCTTGTTCTTTTCTGTTCATAGCCAGTCAAATCTAAAAAGATAGTAGTGCATTGTGGTAAAGATTATTGATCTACTGGCTGGCAGCATAATACTATGCTAAGTCATCACCAGATGCTATGGTTCTGCAACTCTCACAATTAGTTACCATGGTGTACAAGGCAATAAAGACAGTCTTCATTTGTTAGATATACAATTAACAGCATATTGATACAGAGGTTTCCCTGAGATCTTGGTTTATTTGATGTCTATGGTTTATTGCTAGCGACGCTGCACTAGATGGAACTCTTCTAAGTAAGATAATTGCAAAGTTCAAACTGGTGCACTATCAGAAGATTTACCAGCTAAAGTTGAATATTTTATGGCCTGTCTTCTTGTGGTTTTACTTTGCAATCTTTGCTCATGCAAGTGATTTATGAGTTACTTAAAAAAGTCGTTTCAAAACGGCTCTTCCAGAGACTCTCGTATTGTATTTATAGATCACTCTTGGTAGTGTCACTCTTGGTAGTGTCACTCTTGGTAGTGTCACTCTTGGTAGTGTCACTCTTGGTAGTGTCACTCTTGGACAGAACAGCCCGATGAGACTTGGAAATCTTGTGAAACCTGGAATAGCTTGCAATTATTGGCTATCAGATCGGTTTTTAGTTCAGTTATAGCACAGGAGTTCAACAAGCTGACACTATTTAGTAAAACTTATTTTCTATTATTAATGATGAATAGCATAATATAATTATAATTAGACTTAACAGGCAAGAGATATCATGAACTTACCACTGATGTTAGATCTCATCCACGGAAATATGGGCACCCCACCAGGGTTTGCGTTTGACATGACGGATTGTGGTGAAGGATAGGCTCCTGGTGGAATACCTCTAGATCCTTGTTGATGTACTGAGGGATGCAGCCTTTCTTGTGGAGAGTATGGGTTTGGACAGCTACCATTGCTGCCTGTACTGTAGGACCTCATAAAAGCTTCTGTGGTGCTGAGATTCTCTGGCTCATAACCTGGCTTTGGTATATCGTAAATGGGAAATCGTGGAAACATGGCCGCCTGTGCTTGTGCTACTATACCAACATTATCTCCTGATGGTAGGGCTGACATGCTATATGGTATGGCATCTCCAGTGGGCGGAGATGAGTATTTGCTGTGCTCGGCTGAGTAATAGTGGCTTGACATGTCAAGAGCTGCAGCTTTGCTGTAGTCCGACGCTAGTGACGTCGGCAATTGCATACTGAAACACAAGAGAAACAATATGTAATTATATAATTGTCGATTTGTAGGATTATACAGCTATAATACCCCCAAATATATATATTTGTCCAAAAGTAAAGCTAATGAAAGGGATTGAGGAAACGAGGTAATGCTAAGCCGAGTGTGTATCCCTGTAAACGTAAAGGCAACTTGGCAGTTAGCATCAAGCTAGTATCAGGTTTATAAACTACCTGGTTTGCAAATGTCTAAACAGTTTATAAGCCATAAACTACTTTATAATCCTATTCAAAAGTCGACCCTACTCAACGTAACACAAGTTGGTAAAAATGAATCGTAATGTATTTCAATATACATGAAAAAGTAGACAGATTTTACTAGAATAGCCACAAGGGCTTTCATTCTCATTTTCCTGATATTTTGCCTAATTTTGTCAATACTTTGTCATCCCAACTACTATTAATAATTGGCAATTCAAGCATTACGTAACACCCACTCGACACTATCATACTTCCACATTTGCACCAAAGGGTAAATTCCAACTTTGATGAGTAATAGTCAAATATATTTCAAGTCGACCACTATAATACAGTATACAGTATTGCCAATTAGCCTGTTGTAGCCACCCTCCTATCACCTACTGTAATATCCTAGAGTGTGCTAACAGGCTAACAGTTGTGAATCGATCACAGATTTACTATGATAACATTTAATTGGATTAGATTCATATCAGCCAAAATAACAACTATTGCAACAGTCTATGATATCTGATTCATTTTCCCAACATCGAACCACGTTGTTGTAATTTACTAAAAATCTTAGTGGTTCTGTAATCCATGAAGATTAGCAAGACCAACCAGTACGGCTGCTTTGATGGTGTAGGAAGTTAATCATGATTAACCATAGTAATATTTATAACTAACAAATTCCTAAATAGGTATGAAATAATAATTAATACTTCTCTAAACCAAGATTTAAGTCGTGGTGCTCTTTGGTATAACGCTCTTTGGTATACGTTATAAAGTATGCCTAAAGTTGTTTATTACTTATTTGCGATCCTTGATCATATTCCAATAATATTTTCCTCATATACGATTACAGTTTTTAATTTGTTATTAAGATTAGGATGTACACCTGCATATTGCGTACAAGTGTGCATACTATAACCGCTAAATGATTAAATGCAATGATGAAATGCCATTCTATTTTGGAAAAACTCGAGAATTCATATCACAGCACAGGTCAGAATTGTTGGTGCATAGCACAGGCGATATTCAACCAGTCTTGTCAGTAGGTGATTGGTTGTGATTTAATGCCTTACCAATTTGACAAGTTATGATAATACTATTATATAAACCTCTTTCAATGAAGTCATTATTAAAGTTGCATTAATTTGTATTATAACAATTAAGGTACTAACTATCATCATACTAATAGCAATACTACTGCCTTTAAGGGTAGTAGTATTTGCATTAATTATAATAATTGTAGCATAATCTTGCTTGTAAATACATGTACCATGTGTGATTTCATGCCTTTGTGCCAATTTACAGACACAAGACATATAAAAGTGATCTAAATTCCAAATTGATATACATTATCAACATCGAGTCAATAATTTAACCATTAGAACATTTCTACACAGCAAGACAGCAAAACGTTTTCCAAAGTAGAAGTTTACCATCTGTTAAAAGCTATGCGTACAACAGATGGTAAACAGTTGAATGCATAACTAACTGTCATGTGATGTGAATTGTTAAAAAATCAAATATTCATTACAAAATATTGTTAGTTTTCTATTGGTAATTTCTATGATTACCAATGTATGCACTTTGCACACTATGATTTCTATGCACACTATGATGGTATATATAATAAGTTATAGCATATGCAGTGCTGACTTACCTGTAATATGCAGCTGTGGAAGTCATGTTTATCAATCAAAGGTTTGCTGGCATTTGCCCCATTTCTACTCTGCAACTGCATTTTACCAACCACTAGTCTGTCTTTATTCTGATTGGCTCAATGAATACTGATACGCTTCCCTGCCTCCACAACATACCATATTTCAGCCGTGCTTGTGGTATTACAGGCTAATAAATACGTGGGTTCACGGATCTGTTCTGCTTGATTATGTTCTGACAGTTATTTTAAAAATTTGTTTGAGGACAAAATTAAGTTGGCTGAAGGTTTAAGTTGACATTTGATTAGAGTATGGTATAAAAATCTTGATTATACATAATGTAGAATGTTAATTACTAACTTTGGACAGTCCACCAAATGTTTGTAGCGCAGCCTATTATTATCTGCTATTAAGCGGTCACTGCCAGAATTACAATTATAAGTATAATGGTGCAAACCTATAATAATAATTTTATTTGGCCATCATGCCTTTATTAAATAGCTCTATTAGCACCATAATATGATTTCTGAAAATATATGGTGGCAATTATGATGGTGTACTCGTAAATATAACAGTGTAGCAGTGCTAGCAATAATGTGCTCACATTCTTACTCTTTTCACCACCTAAATCTTTAATGGCCATAAAATTACATGTAATAAAAATTGAACCAAAGCTAAATTAGATAATACTTAAAATCTAATGAAATTGTAACTTTACCAGCTTACCAGGCATGACATTTTATAGCTTTTGTTGCTTACTTATAATGCAGTAGCACCATGCCATTTAATATTAATTTAGTGAAGTGTCAATGGTTAAACAAGTTTGCCATTTTTATACTATATATTTTTATGACATTATTTAAATGATGCGAATAGCAAATAATTCTAAATCTTAAGAAATGCACATCGCACTCGAAGACACTGGGTACAATTATTTATTTAAATTCATTTAATGATTAAGAGCATAGATCATGCAAATCTCTTCATAACTCACCAGCTTATGTCTCTGTGGTAAATATTATAGCAAGCAATATAATTATAATATAGACTTACTACTGTTGCATTGTTCACTTTTTGTATACATATAATTATTTCTATATTCTATTTCTGAGCTACTGCATACCTATTGCCCTCCCTCTTAGTAAGTCAATTTCCAGTAAAAAAGATATTTTATGTTCATTCTTGTTGAGGTTCTTATCCGTTCATCTATTTGATTCCTCCCAGATCAGAATCACAATGAATAACTGATTATTTGCAAGGACATCAGAGATAAGGGAATGGATGTTAGTGCTCATCTCTGCACACAATTGTACCCGCTACGGCCATATGCAATCCTTTCTGGTGCACGTTGTTCTTGACTAGGTGTACCAGATGCCAGATCTTGATCCTATCTGCTTGGGCCTTGCTTCTTTTTTTTGCATCAAAATGTGGTAGGTTCAAAAACAGACATTGTGCACAGAATAATCACATGTCAAAATGAAAATGAATTACATTAGTATTTTGCATAAAATAGAAACATTAAGATTGTATCTTGTTTGAAGTGGAGTACATGTTAATGATTAACCTGCAGGTCCTACGATCTATTATGTCTTTGTCTTTCTCGTGCCTCTGCCTGCCTCCTGCCATGATCCTGCATTTGCTTTCCCATGACAAGACGCGGCCGGTCTAAGATATATCAAGCGTTAATTCTGAGGAATTGTTTGACTTGTAATAATATAATAATAAATCAGAATTATCACCTTGAAGAAAAATTATGATGATGATGAATATATATCACGGCTGTAGGCAAAAACACAATACTTTTTCTTCATTTTTAAAGACCTTTATACATTAATTTGGATTTGAGGAAGATCAGTCTTGCAATTTTAATTAAATTCTGCTATCTATTTATAGAATATATTTATAGTTCTACAGAAGATCCGAAAACTTATTAATTCTTTGGAATTTCTTATATGAAATTTTCAGATGATGTTTTGTCAATCTTCCAATGATTAGAGAAAAAGTATACATAAGGATGCGCGCGCAGACATATCAAGTTATATAATATAAATAACAAATTATTATAACAATAATACGTAAAAAATGTTATTATGGTGCTTCTGCTAGTAGTAGGGCTACATCAATAGGTGCAATAAGATGTCTTCCCAAGACTAGACTTTTTATACCATGGCTTCCAATGGTAAATGATTTTCTTGGATATGTTTAGCTTAAGGCATCGCATCCAGTGACAATATTTTCATCAATTCAATTACATATGGGCATAGCCCACTATAATTGTATGGGAGCGCAGGCTAGCTATAGTGATTTCCACAATGCTGCAGCCAGTGATGGGAAATTATTTAGCAAATTTGCTGGTAAAACCGCAAGCGGCATCTGACAAATTGCAAGCATACAAAATGGGAATGGCTAAGTATTTATGTGTGCCGAGGACTGCGCTCGGTTACTATAATGAAATAAATTAAATTGAATTGAAATCTTAGTTATGAATGTCTATGTCTATTATATCTATATATTCATATTATTTGATAAGATCCATTTGTTCAACACATCCATGGTATTCAGGAGACGTGCCTTTTAAAAACAAATTTGCACATTCCGACTTTCCGAACCACGCTATGCATCAAGTTACACATGTCATGTATCAAAGGTTGTAGTTTTTGTAGCATAACAATGGCACCCACAATAATTATTATAAATCTTTAAATATTTGATCCCACACTGAGTAATGTAATGTAAGGAAAGCAAAGTAAATATAATTTTTTCGAATGCCTAGAAAAGCATCCACTATGCAACAGCAAACGTCTTGAGAAATCAAAATCTTGAAGTCTGACATTAAAAGTGAAAACGATTTCTTCTATAGCAGGAGTAGCCTATTTCAGCAAAAATAGGAAAACTCTGAAGGAATGTGCAAAAGGAGACTGATCTTTGGCAAATAAATAGAATATGTGAATGTAATAGTTTAATTGCATATTAATTTAGGAGAGATAGATAATTGGGCGTGGACTGTGGAACGGCTTCTAACTGCCAATTACTGTAATCACTGAAATGAGCCGTGAGATGCATAACTAAACAATTTATCATAATTTTCGATTCTAGCACAATACAACACCAGATATTTATAATTCAGATATAATTGGCACATTAATCGTGCCTGCTTTCGACCGATGGTATTATGATAAATTATCATGAAGTTTATATTATTTTCTTCCAGTTTAATCGACGGGATAGATAATTAGATGATCTTTGAGCAGACTGATTTGCTATTCATTGTGAAAAAGCCGTTACCTTGATGGAATATTTTCCAGCTGTCTGTACTGGATGTGGCAGAAGTCTTTAATCTTAAATGGCAATGTTTGCTATCAAAGTGCAAAGGTTTAGCATGTGACGGACTTCCATGTCGTGGGGTAGTTTTGCTAGAAGTTCTTTATTTGTTGGGTCAAGCTTTTCCATTGTTGTACGAAGTTCTAAAGTTCTCTAATTTTTTTCTACTCTGACAGTTTGATTAATAAAATTTACAGGACTAACATTTTTGACAGTAAATGAACCGTTCTGAATTATGGTTAATGTCATAAGTTAATAAATGGTCACGGTATGAGGATTACCAATTCCTACCCCACACAAAACTATATCCTATTTGAATTATTTATTTAAGCATTTTTTTTATTAACGACAGTGAACCTACCACACTTAACTTTATCAGTCGAAACGTCAATTGCCCTCCCACAAACAATTTCTTGCTTCACCTTCAATGGAATTGCCACCGAGCTAATACTGTTGATCATGTACATGGTTTCATGCTAGCAAACCAGAAGGATACAAATTAGCAGTTTTTTATGCATTCATTAAGGTTTAAACTGGGCTATTAATAATGTTTATGTCATATCAGGATTATGTAACCAGTAACATCATCACAACAGTAATTGATAGTATTCGTTTAAAGAAAAACCGCAGGAATAATAATAATGACTTCGCATACGCTATACAAACTAGCTGGAAATTGAGAAGACAGTAGATGTGAAGTTTTCCTGTTGGCAATGATCATAAAACCAGAAATCCAGGACACATCTGATCTGATTCATTTGCTAAAAAATACACCAGAAAAAATGTGTTTATGGACTTTGAAGTACTTTTCATAATTAGTCTCTTTCCAATTTAAATCAGCTTAGTTGTGGTGGGGAATTACCTACTGGATTTGAATTAATAAATTTATTTACTATAGCATCAAATAAACAATATAAAACATCTAATCTGATGGCTCAGGTAACAGGAAGATAAATAGGGGTTTGATTCACAGTATCACACTTATGACCTGGAAGTTCTGGGCTGTTCGAAATTTGACAGTTCCTGTCAAACTGGCCCCGGGGTCTCTACCGCCAGTCTCAGATTCATTTATTAGATTGAAATTTAGGCAATGGGGCAATCTAGAGCACCACCAACATCTTCCATGATATCGTGATCCAACTTACTTGAGCCGTATAAGCCGGTGTTTGCTTCAGCCATCATAACATATCAGGGGTGTAATGGGATGGAAATTTGACTTAAGCGGAAATTTGTTTGGGTAGAGAGTCAAAAAATGCCCAAGTCGAAATGACAATGCCCAAGTTGAATGTCAAAGTTGATTTTTCAAAATGCCCAAGTTGATTTTTCAAAATTTTAGTTGCTACGAACTACCAATGTGGTCATGCAACACATCATTCTTTCCCTTACACTATACTGAAACTAATGGTACTATCAGTTTAATGCATTAGTGGACTAAGAACTATATAT
>JAOQGN010143944.1:0-11427 GCA_027564295.1 Himantozoum antarcticum
TCCAATCCTAACAAATGAGATATCAAACGGCAGCTGAGACATTTATTGACCACTATATGGTGGCAGATTTATTCTAGAAAGAACACAGTAATGGCAATATTGCACCAGATATAGTCTCAAATATGAACTATCCCTTTAAATATTAGCGGAAACCATACAGAGCAGGCGTAAGAGATGTTTGAACGTATTTTAGAAAGAATAGAAAGCAAGCCAGTCATGGAAAGATTAAAATGTTTAATATTTAATACTATGCATTTAAACTACATTTCCATTATACATAAAAAAACATTGTGACAATCGTGTATTAGGTACACACTTTGAGAGCGCTACTGCTTGAACAAACATTGCAGGGTAAAACTTACACAAGCTTCTCCTTTGCTATTACTATGTTAGCAAACTTTCCAAATCCAGTAGTGACTCCATATGCAACTAAACAAGTAAATTATAGTTAAATTCAGTAATACATAGAGTCTACATTGTACATGCGCATGACAGCATGACAGCATGACAGCATGACAGCATGACAGCATGACAGCATGACAGCATGACAGCATGACATTTCCCATGTTTAATTGGGACTCGGGTGTAATTCAATCTTTTCGTTGACGCTTTGAATAAACTTTGAAATGTTTAGTCTTAGTTTATCACTAATCTATTTGTAATGTACCACTCATTGGACACTAGGCAATATCCCTTGACCAGTGACCACTATTTGACATTATGCTGCATACATACGGGCGGTTTTTGTCAGTGATAAGACAAAATACGAGTAACAAAAATGGCAAATTATGGCTTGTCGAAAATTGAAGTAATTACAGCTGCATTGCCTATATGTTCAGCAAAATTACGGCTGGTCATAATCATAAAATGCCATCAATCGTTTCAGTAATTGATAAGTTTTTAGTAATGCTCAGAATGATGATCTATTTTTAACTTGCCAGTTATTGCTGGTAAAATGTGACTAGCCATCTTTTGTCAGTTTCTTTGGTAGTAGTTGCAAGCTGGCAAACAAAAATGGCAAAATATGGCCGCTGTATCGGATCCTAAAGATTATAAAAATGCTGCCTATATAATATGGTCTTATATAGGCAGCAACAGCTTATTACTGGCAAAAAAATACCTGTATAAATCTTAGCATTAGATAACTTTGATTTTAGAAGCCGATTAGTAGTAGTAAAAATGCTCATGTCAAAGAAAAGTGCGCAATTAAATTCTGGTGCACATTTCAAAACATTGATGTACATGGCTTGTACATATCATGATAAGTAAACCTTACCTTTGTTTTCATTAACAAGTGTGTCGATGAGGTCTCTAGCCTTGATCACCCTGGTAAGAGCTTCCGGGCAAAGCTACAAACATCATCAACATTGCTGAAGGTACATTAAGACCTTCTGGCATCTGAAATATTAGAATTACAAACTCTCAATTGGTGGATTTAGTCACAGCAACTCAATTTCGAAAAAGTTTGAATTATGTATTTGATTGAATTATTAACTCAGTTCGCATCAGACGTTGTCACTCACCACCCGACTATTGAGATTTGTCTCTCAGAAAATTCCCAACACCTGTTGCATAATGGAAGGTGAAGAAATGGTAATATAAAGAAACTGTTCTCACATGGCTGACAGTGACAGCATGTCAGTAATATGTTAATGACAGATAACAGACAGAAAACATCAAAATAAAAATATTAAATAGGAAAACAAAAACCAAAATAAACTCAAGCAGCCTCCAGCAGCCACCAGAAGCCTCCAGCAGCCACCAGAAGCTCAAGCAGCCTGCCTCCAGAAGTCTGCCATCTGTACCTCTTCCACTGCCCACATAATATATGACAAACCCTTGATACTATGGCTCAACTACTTGCAATTGATATATTTTACACTATTCATTTAACTAAAACGTAACAAACTAATAAGGTGAAATTTTACAGCAACAGGTTCATCAGAGAGACGAGAAGAAGACATGGGCAAACACGTTAGCTTTGCAACTATTCAGTCCAATCACATTTTAGCAAAGTCACGGAATATGTATACTTGATGCGTTACTTACTTTGATCTTGTAGAGGCCTTTTCCCAGATCCATAACTTCACTAGTAGACAAACTAAATCCATCTAGAGTCAAGTACTCGTTTGTGGTACCAGGTTTACCCCATGCACTATCAAAGGGTGGTTAAGGAGAGAATCCAATCATACAGACTATATTGCATCACTCTGAGTGCTGTGCGTATTTGCTAGGCTAGTAAATGCCTACGAAGTAGGTCATAATGGAATTTCAACAAAACAAATGTTTATGAGACGTTGATTGTTTCTACGTATTTGGTGTCTATCTATCATATCTTCCATCATTCCATGTCAGCGCATGTAGCTGCCATTTCGTCGAGTCATTTTCAAATTTATACGATAATGCTGTCACGTGAAATGTTAAGTGATTTCGTTCTCCTCATGTTTTCACCTAAACACTATGGTTTACAATTTACAGAAAGAATAATGGAAATAAAATCTTCACAGTACGTCTAAGACTCTAAGATGAAGCCATTGCAGCTTCAACACAAACAGCAGAGTTATCTTCTTACAATAACACAAGACTAATTTGTAGATCTAGCATTTCTAGGCCAAAAAATGTGCAAGATCGCACACACACACAGATGTGTTGTGAACATTCCAAGATACTTCGTTGCCGGTCTAATCGGAATCACCCTATTCCATCAATATTTGTCTGCGGTGAGAAATAGTGATTTGTTCACTTTTTGGGAATTATTAACATCAAACAAACATGTGTATACAAGACTTAGAACTAAACTCGCAGCAAATCATCCTGGGTTTGCCTGGTGAGAAAGCTCTTGGCCTTGTAGCACATAAAGTTGCTATATTCACTTGCAGTATAGGATAAACAGAAGTGCTACAAATGCCTAGCACACAGGCTGCCTATATTAAATAGGAGTTGTGCCCTCACCAGTAAGGTACAAAAATTTTGTTTTTTTTATTTGCTTTGTATTGTTTTAGGTAGTAACCCAATAGCAGAGCTAGTGGAGGGAAATCACCTGGCTTCCGGTATTTACCTGCTAATCAGAACATATTTTCTCCACATTAATTTTATGCTTACACATCCTAACATTGTCCAAGCAGACGACAGCACTTGAATGGTATTCAAAGGATACAGTTTTTCCATAGTATTGTATGAATAGGAGGCTTTCTCATTCACCAAAACTGAAACAAACAATAATATTATTGTAGCATAGAGTTGCCATACCAAGGTTACAATATCTTATGGGGAGTTGGTAGGGGGATCATTATAAAATGGTGGTGGCGAAACTACTTCATAGTTGAAGAGCATCATAAATACAACTAAAATAAATAGCAATTGTCAATCAGCAATATTTTATATCATTGTTCCTCCACAATGCATGGTTAGGCCTAACCGATAGCAAAGAGCGTACACACTTTAATCATAAATTACAATAATGTAAGTGTGCTTCAGTGTAGTAGTAATTAATGTGTTGGTGAGAATTGTAGAATTGATGAATTGCTCAAGGTTGAAAAGGCTGTATATTGCACCTACTATGAAACGGTACGCTTTCGATACAAGGAAAGATATTAAAATTACATTATATTACCCTTCCTTGAATCGCACCTTTTACATAGCCTTATATCGTTAATAGGACTATCATTGACATAAGGGTCGGTGACAGAAGCCTCCTGTGCCCTTTGCTTTGCCTTTCCCCACTACTTGACTTGCAAATACAGCGAGCAGATGACTGTATATAAAAAAATACAGTTAAACTTCCTTTTCAATTCCGACACCTTGACCTTTGCTTATACCTGGGGTTTGGGGTATTGGCATCTCCGAACACCATCAAAAGAAGCGCCTGTCAGCGAGGAGAACGAACTGAAAAATAATTTCACCAAACAGCTAATGTGTAAATCAGAAATTTAAATCAAGGGAAGAACAAATATCTATACCAACAGTCGATTTTGTACAAGTAACAAGGGGGGAGAGTAAAATATTTTTCTCATGCAGTCACAGTGGCAGATAAGAACTCAAATTAATGATACCAAGATATGTCCTACAGATTCTAAATCATAAGCTAAATAAATGACATTTTTGAATATCAATTTTCGACTCATTTTCACAATACATGGTTCGCAATTAACAATTTTGTTATATTTGCAACATATTACACCATGGGGCATCGTTTCCGAGCCGCACAATTTATGAGTTCCGCCATCTCATCCATTGATAAGAACATTTTCTATGTGTATCCGGGTGGCATGCTTGCCATCCTGATACACATAGGCCAATCATGCGACACCAAAGGAAGTTAGTACCGATCAGCATCTCTTTCACCATTTCACTAGCACTCTAATAAACCTCGACTATCAGTACATCAACCGCTGAGAATTGTCAATCCTCTTTGGAGATACCAGATCATTGAACACATCTTGTCAATACTATTTACCATTAGTTTTTGCTTTAATGTACAGTTGGGACCACAGCAAATGTTAATGGAAGAAAAGTCAACTTGCAAGCACGAGAGAAGACAACTCTGGCAAAAAAGCATATCTTCTACGAATGATGCTAATTTTTCAGCAACTTATTGAACGGGACTGCCATTTGTATAATTCATTTCCTCAGAAATGGGTTCCCAAACAAATCGTGGAATAAATATATAACAGTCATCAATGTGATAAGCTGAAAGCCCCTAAATATTATAAAATTATACCTTACGTATATAATATAGTATGCAATACACAGAACATCATAGGATTCAGGGGCAGATCCTATTTCCTGTGGCCAGTCCAATAATTTTATTTTTTTAAATTTAGATATTTAAAAAAAAAAATCTAAATGTAAAAAAATTAAAATAAAACAACTTCTGCAAGTAAATTCTGTCTTTAGACTTCAAGTGTCTTCAATAACATGCTTTTTTACACGCTAGTCTTTTATGGGCACCCTAAGCTCTTTCAGGTAATAACTGCTATTACCTTTGATTATCAACATTAATACATGCATGCTAGTGTACTATTGTATTATAACAGAACATATTATAATGTTTTATATAACAACAATACTGGGTAACACCAAGGAGTTGTAGTAGGTAGTCTTAGATCGTGGAGTACTACAACTTCTTGCTCACACAATACATTCATCTACTTACCGATTGTTATAAAGTCATTATCATCGAGCACTTCTCTGATGACGTCATCCTGGTCTAATATAGCTCCACCATTCGTCTTTCTGATCTCAAGAATTTTATCTGCCAAAGGTTGTCCTGATGCCTTTAACTTTGCGTAACGACTTAACGCTATGTCACCCAAGGACTTTACACGATCTGTACCCTTGCCACAAGGCACTGCCAGAATTTCCCCTTTTATATGCACTGATAACTTCATAGCAGCAGCCAACGATAGCAATAATTTTATTCCTGCACTTGCACGGTTCTAGTTTGAGCTGGTATGCTTTAAATTACTAGTAACGGTTAATACAAACGGCTCAGCAACTGCAACAACTTTGTTGTTATTAACTATAGATCTGATTCTAAATTGACCAATCACAAGCTGTTATTGAAACACACCTCCTGATCAATAATAATTGTAGCTGCAATTAAATCTACAAACTATGGGCAAAACAATGAATAAGTATGCTAAATAATAAGTCTCTAACCTTTGCATAATTTATTACAATGGATATGGAGTGGAGCTAATGCGTGCACAACTAGATGGTAGGAGGGGATTTTAGCCCACCCCTCTCTATGACCTATGTTTTTGTTTATGTTTACATTAATTCTTTACGCTATGATTTATGCTAATAACAAATTATATACTAGTATCAAGATGCAAAAAAGTGTTTAATAAGTAGGCCAGGCTAAGCATATATGTACTATTCTCAGATTCTGTGTTTGGTTGAAATTTGAACAGTACTGAACCGTAAATCTCAAAGTCTACAGATAAATGGAGCTCACATTCAATGTGACGGAAAACAAGCAGCTTTTGGTGCAGCATCATTCATTTATTTTTCTAATTATGAGAAAAATAATAATCATGAGTTATGACATAATGTAATGTGAAGGTGAAACCATGAACTTAAAAATCCATCTTCATAAACTTGACCAGTCAGCAGATACAAAACATGAAAGCAAAGCTTTGTACACCAGAATTGATAATAATGTTAGAAAATGTGGTAAAGAAATCAAGAACTCGACAAGTATTCACCATTTCTAGCTACACCACATTTGAGATTGTGCAACTGGTGAAAATACAGGAATAATCAGAATGCATTATTTGGATTAAAGTATTACAGAATTATCAGAGTAGAGTATAAGGAAAAAGGCAAAATATATTATAGTGCAATAATATATCAACACTACAGAATACGGACGATATGCCACGCCGTCAAGAGAGAGGGAGGTTTGACTTGGAGTAGCAATGTAGTTGTATTGTTGGCATTTACATATATGGTGTTTTGGTAGATGATCACATATCATCACTTTGCTGGTTTAACAATGATAAGTGAGTTGCCACCACCCCAGTGTGCTTTTACCGTAGATTTTACACTAACATGCGTGTGCTATTTGTAGAAATTAACAATATCTAATATTTCCAGTAAAAAAAGATACAATTGAATAAATACTCAGCTAGGATAATCACATGATTAAGAATTACCTCAGTTCCGTTCTTTTTGTGGATTTAGTATTTTGGAGGAGAGGCTTGCTTCTCGTATCGACAATATGAAGGATCAATGGGATTAGCATCCAAACCTCTCCTACGAATAGAACATATTGTTTCAGGGTGCGGACTAACAGAATAACTTTCAAAAAAAATAAATGGAAGTCTAAACACTTCCGATTTCTCAGCCGACACAAGCCTATTATATGTTTTTCCTACTACCATAACAAGTCGTACTCCATAATTATGATAGGGTTTCGTGGATCTTAGGCTATAGCTCTCGAGTTATCTCTGTACCATTGTACAGAAGGCATACACATGTAAGCAGAGAAAAGGGCTACTCCTAAAAAGAAGTCAAAATGCAAATTGAGATGATAAATATTTAACCAATATTAATTGAACTCTGTTAACTTTGTACAAATTTTTCCATATCCGGAGTTACCAGCACACTCCCCTCAGGTGCGGTTACGCGAGGTTTGACTGTATCATGAATTCAGTAATAACGAGCAGCATCAGCGTTACAACTGAATCTCTATAGCTAAACATTGGCTGTTGAGGCGCATTGCATAGTATGTGTAAGCTGCAGCTGTAAGATTGAATCATAATTATGCATTGATTTGATAGTTACTGGTCAGTTAGTAGTTGGCTAATAGCCAGCAATTACTAGTTACTAGTCAGTAGCAGACTCACTTGATCATCCTACATCGATGTCCTTCCAGCCTCTCTTTCATACTGTCCAAGTCAGTGGCAGTAGCGGGACTCCACAGCCTCTCCGCTACAACTGCAGCCCTAGGCCACGTCCTAGACATCAGGTTGGTGCCATCTACCCACTCGCCCCACATACAAGCTTCTCCACCCATAACTAAGGCTTTTTGAGCTACCGTCCCGTTAAAGTCCTGTACAATAAACATCGAAATAATTGTTAATGAATCTTAAGCTACCAACACTGTTTAGTAACACTAGTTGAACTTCAGGGAAATAATATGCTGTATGGAAATCCATGTCCAATCATGGGTTGGGTAGGGTGTCTCCTGCTTTTCCGCTTACAGTTCAACATGAATACTCATACTCAGCAACCCTTTCTGACGGTAAATATGTTGTACACGACAGCATGTCACCCAGAATATCTTACGCACATAGAGCAAAGAACTATAAATACTAACATCATTACACATCTCATGCATAATACATCACTGTGAACATTGTACAGGTAAATCAATATTGTAAGATACATAAAATTTGATGTTTAGCAAGTACATATTACATTATTAGATTGATCGGGCCTTGATGTTACACACTTTCCTGACAACTTTGTCCTTGAGCTCTCATCTAGTAGAACTGCGTATTGAGCATAGTCTAGTGTTAGCCTGTGTGTTCTCAAGCTGCTTTGCACTTCAGCAAGTCAGAGATGGGCACGTGCCAGTTACAAGCTTGTCATAGAACAGTGCTATTGTACTACAGGTTTGAGGCAGCTTGGAAACCCAGACTAGACCATCAGTCAAATAACAAGTTACTTTGCAACAGCGGATAATGGATACTTAGATAGCAGTGGCAATGAATATAAACTGACAACATTAAATGAAGACTATAGATGTGCCTGACGGACCTCATGTACGCATGCGCAATCTTACCCACAGTCAATGTCAAATGAGCGTTGCACTCATTTTACTCTCCGCTTACTCAGAATCAAACACAATTCCGGGAAATTGAAAATGGTAGTATTGTTCTTTTGACAGACAATTAGCCTGTGATAATATGAGAAAGTTGAGAGGCAGACGAAGAGAGGGGAGATGCCATCCTGGCCCGGTTAATGTCCATGAGGTACCTGAGGATCGCACTTGTAATACTGGTTCCAATCTTCACCATAATGAATTATATTGAGGTACCAGCATGCTGATGTTATTGCTTTATAGCCTGCACCAGTTACAAACTCCATTTCTTGAGAAGCATTCCGACTGCCGAACCATTTCCACACATTGACAACTGTATCTGGAGCAAGCTGCAAACAATTAGTGAGTGAGTCAGGGAGTGACTCGGTGACTGACACACAGAACTAGTAGCAGCTACTAACCTGGGGATCACACTCGTAATACTTCTGCCAGTTCTCACCATACTGAATAAGATTGAGGTACCAACAAGCGGAAGTAATAGCTTGATAGCCTAATTTTGTAACTTTGGCCATTTCAGGACCAGGCTTTGAATGAGGCTTCCATACGTTAACCACCGTATCTTTAGCCAACTACAATGTCCAACGTGCAACATACAAGCAAGCTATTAGTATCAGGGTGTAAAGATAGGTTTGTTAAACAAACACTAGGGATGCTAGGGAACTGGGGTGAAGGTGACGATGGCGTCATACTACTTGCAGACGCTTAGACCACTTGTGTTTTAGTGTTCCACACAACTAGAACTGTGGAAATTTTCTGGAAGTTGTCTTCTTTTTCTGGATTAACTGATATGAATAATGCATTGTGCTGACAACTACGCTGTCCATAACACCATATTATTTATTACAATATATGGAAATTTGCAGAGCAAATTAGCTTCTTAGGATAAAAATAGAATTCATAAAATATATGTACCGTGCCTGAGCAATTTGAAGCAAGATGTAGTCATTTTGTCAGTTATTTGATGGAAAGATTAGCACAACTTCCAGAAAAATTTACGAAAGATTAGCACAACTTCCAGAAAAATTTACGTAAGTAAAATTCCGCCCGTAGTGTGGTCTAAGAATTTAACCTACCAATTACATAGTTCCGTCGTCTTATCTCACCGACATCATTTACTTCATAATAAAGTTATTGCAGAAGGACAATTTACTGGGTGGAAACTCTTGCATTGATTGGACTTCTGTATTGATTGGAATATGTAAGTTTAGTGTGGTTCAGGTCGTCTCGGTGGTGACTGTACGATATGATCAATGGTACGGTACGGTACGGGCCATGGTAAGCCAAATACATTGCCATTTAGAAGTTCACTGGGGATAGTTGGGTACAGAAATTGGGATGGAATGTCCGTACAATTGAATGTCACGAAGTTGGAAGTGAAAGTTGGGAAGTTCGAAGTATCTCTAACATTCACTAAACTTTGTGCAAAAACATGGAAGACATAATTTAGTGTGGTGGTTGCATAATCTGAATTTAGTGCTGCCTTTGCTATCAGGTATAACTCAGTTTAAATTATAACTCTAAAGCAAACAAACAAGGCAGTACCAGAACTAAGCAAGACAAGGACAGACAGGGGAAGCAGACACATGGTATAGCCAGCCTATCTGTAGCACCAAAAACTTTCATTCACTAAAAATTATCAAATACATTAAATGTTAGGTACCCATTGCAGGTACCCATTGCAGGTACCCATTGCAGGTACCCATTGCAGGTAAATAACTTTGAATTAATTTATCAGTATTGAGTGAAGGAAAGCCTGCCAATTCATGCATATTGACGATGTAGAAGTCATACAGCATAGCTCTCTGATCATGGCGTGACTACATATCGTGACTACATATCGTGACTACATATCGTGACTACATATCGTGACTACATATCGAGGCTACATATCGCTTGCTTTGTAGTCACGATATTATATTATCCATGGATGACATAACATATTCAGTAATGAGTAATTTAGTGTATCTAGTCATTTCCTTTACATACATCTTTACACCATTACACCATTAGCACATAACTTTATATATAATTATTAACATTCTAATGAAAAGCGGCAACATGGACCAATTGGTTACAGGTGGGAACAGGTGGGAAAGTATCGTTGGTAGCAACAGTGAGCGGAGTAAGCAACCGGTCTCTTGCTATACGATACACTATAATGCTATTCTAATACTATAATGCTATTCTAATACTATGCATGCAAATTCTAAAGTAGGATCCTTTTAGCATCACTTTGATGTATAACAATGAATTTATCATTTATTGTGGAGGGTAAGCTTAGTTTCATGGGGCTGGTACCCCTACTCAGTCTACTGCATAGATAATACATGTAGATATACAAACACAAATATTAGTTTGGTCTTTAAAAGTTGTTCTTTACAAAAAGCGAGTAGAAATTGTTGAATGCCAGTGTAACTTTTCCCTGTGAGTCAAACACACAATCGAGAGAATCATGTTGGAGTACTGTAACTCGACATCTGGGCACATTTTGGAAGTTGTCCACCTTTCCTTAGAATAAGAGGAGAAATATATACCGAAATATAACAGAATTATTTCTATTATTGGAATAAAGGATTCCTCTTATAGGCTTTCTAGCCAGAAATATGATAAAAATGCTTCAGTGTCTTTGCGCCATTATGACATTGGAATGGAGAATGGCCCCAGTGTTCCATTTACCAATTTAGGATTGCATCACCATTTACTTTAGCTAGCTAAATGCTGCATACCTTGACACCATTGTCCAATGGCTCTTGCCACACGATATAGCTACTGCCGATCTTACTAACTATATCGGTCACTTTGGTGATGTAGTAAGCCTCCAACCCAGGATAGTCTTTAATCCCAGTTTTAGCCATAAATGCAGTAATATCAGGATTAGATTTCCTGCAACAAGCAAACTAAACGTAACGGTAATAAAAGTGGTATAATTAATATATGTTCGATCAAGTCCGTGGACGTCCCAATATAGATTTTATACACTGGCGAATATGGCATTGCAATTAGAAGGCCGACATATTGACAGCGGGTAGTGGGTATTAAGAACCCGTCAGCAGTCGGGCAAGGAGGTCTAAACAGAGTAAATAGCCACTCCTGTT
>JAOQGN010144055.1:0-11426 GCA_027564295.1 Himantozoum antarcticum
CCTTGTTAGGCTGTAAAAAAATACGCACGCTATAAACCATATCGCTCACAATCTAACGATTGTTTCGCGGGGATTAAATATTGGCATTTTCAGCACTATTAGATAAATTAATGCTGAACGTAATCAGGTTTTAAAGAGCTGTGGGACCAGAAAACAATAGCAAACATAATTATAAATTCAGTGGATATCCGAAGAAAATTAAATTAGACTACATAAATTAGAAACGGATTAAGCTAGCCCTATTTTGGCAACCTCATTTACCCTAGTGACCTCAGGTTACCCTAGTGACCTCATTTACCCTAGTGACCTCAGGTTACCCTAGTGACCTCAGGTTACCCTAGTGACCTCAGGTTACCCTAGTTCTAAGGCGAAAAATATGGCAACACTTGAATACATCAGAATGTGATATTCTAACCTATTTGATGTATAGAGTAGCATGAGGATTTATTGTCTATAAACATCTCCAGTATCCTTCTGTATGTAGCGTTACCTCCCAGACTATCCACAGACCACTGCCAGTCTACAGTAAATGCAATTCTTAGATGAGCAAAACAGTGTTAAGTGTATAACATAGCAGAGCCTCAGCAAATATCAACAGATATCACAGCATTAGAGGGCTGTGAGAGAGATAATTCCTACATTTTATGGGAGCCTTCGATCTCCAGGATCGACGAAGCAATGCCAAAATTTATATAACAGGCAAGGCCAAGCAAGGTCAAACGGCTCGATGTAATTACAGTTAATAAATATGTAAAATAACTAAACATGCATTGTAAGATTCTGTCGATGCTTAAAAAATTTAAACATCAGCCTATATTAGCGAGTCAAATAAATCTTGAAACAACGACTACATCTGATCATAATTAAATATATTTGCCGGATAATGTACGCATAGCGAATCCATTCCTGACAGGTCTCAAAAAATTACAATCCCAATTTAATGACTGGTAACGACTCCAATCAGCTTCCGAAAATAATCAAAAATGGCATCGCATGCAATAAAATAATAATCTGTCTATTATTTTTTACTATTATATTTTGGCATTGCATCGTTGATCATGGAGATCGAAGGCGCCCTATGATTCGTTGATCCACATTATGTTCAGGAACTTAGGAAACATTGAAACACTGACAAGGTTATAACAAAATCATCTGTATAAGGAGACATTATATTACAGAATCAGTATCGTCAGTTCGAAACAACAGAGTAAATTTACCGGTTTAATGTTACAAAACACATCATCATTGGGGAGGGTGAAACTGCAACTATTCTGCTAGTTAACATTGGCAAGAATGTATTATTTTAATGTAGTTAAAATAAAAATGCTAGGTTAATCGTAGTTGAATTCAAATCGCAATGAAGTAACTGACATCAAATGTCATTTTAAATCTCTGTAGAGGATAAGATGGTGCACATGTAGTAGTGTACATGTAGCTATGGCTACAAAAAAATGATGCGGTCAATAAATTAAAGCAGACCGGGCTCTGCTCATTGTTGATCTTGCCAATTGAACATAACATAAAACTTGAGTTAATAACAATAACTATAATATAAATAATAAATAAATTTAACTTAAATTCGCTAATAATAGAATTGTACACAGAGTTGTCCTTTCTATGTAAATATGTCTGGGAACAGACAATTCCATAAACTGCTGATGTTGCGCTAAAAATGTTAAAATCTGTTTGTTGTCAGACATATTGTGGTCGAGGCCGCCGTATACGGTGCCAAATTTGCCCTGAGTTTTGGCCGGAGCACACCCAGACAAATTTCAGGTTCAGAGCATTGCCCAGAGGCCCTTAGCATTAATGGCACAGCGTATAGCACAGTCACTTGATTTTTACAAATCAAGTGACTGTGGAATTGGGCAATTGGGGAAGAGAATTGAACCCTGGTCATCCGCATGATGTCCGTGCCCTCATCCCATTGACCTATCACTACTCTCTATCGATATATTATCACATGCACTATACAAAATATTTTATAAGGATTGAATGTTGCAGCTCTAATAAAACAACGAGAACATATTCTTCTGTGAGGTCGGTGAATGATCAAGGCTAATTAGATAATACTCCTACATTACAGGCAGGCAGTGATGTATAATTGGCAAATGGCAAATGTGAGGGACGTACCAAAACATTTGGAAAATATGTTTCTAAACATATCAAGAACAGTTTTAAATGTGAAGTCCATTACACAAAAATTACCGATCAACTTGTATTAGGACTGCAGAGCTTTATCCATGGAAACGCATACAACTGTATGTTAAACAGATTGCAAATTTTCCTTTGAAAACGAAAAGCAATGCGTAAACTACCGTTTAACCTTTAACCTAGAAATTACCGTTTTGAGCAGTGGGTAAACTCGTTTACTATCAACACACCACTGGTCACTGACCACAGGATCAGCACACCCACAACACTATCACTACCGGTTAACACTATACTGTTAATTCTGTTGGCCTATAAAAGCCCACATAAAGTTGCAGCCAAATTGATGATAATGCCAATCATTTAAAACTGATTATATTATTTTCACAACAAATATAATATACAGGTTAATGCTAATTGATGTGCTGCAGCCTACCATCTTCTATGGCTAGGTGATCAATGCATAGAGTGGCTGATATATCGGAGTATACAACTCACTGTAAGGTAGATGCAGATTGATTAGAGATTGGCATAACATCATCTGCCCACATCTTAGCATGCATCCCCAACCCTGGTCCGTTGTTGGTCCTACAAATAGAGGATCCGATCAAATTAGTCATCGGTTCTGGAAAATAGTAACAGCTGATATAAATACATCGAACTGGCACTGTACGATGTATGGCAAACTGTCATTGCATTGTGTGCTGCAGAAAAGTTCAACCACTTTAGAACTTTTCTCCAGAATGTAATGCTATTACCGTGCGTCATACATCATGCAATGCCAGTCCAACATATGGAGTATGCACATCAGACTATATATTGTAAATGGTCAAATAGGATGCAATAGAAACAGATTGGCATACAGTCTAAAGATAAAAAATGAAGTATATTGTCAAGCTTTCAAACCAATAGACCCAAAAATTTTAATGTTAAAACAGCATTGAGTGTTGTTACTTATGATCTTTATTGACATTGCGCATGTCTATATTTCTGCCAACCTGACCATTATATAACAATTTAGAATCCATCAAATTCGGGGTGCATCAATTCAATACTGAGGCAGAAGTCAACTTTTCCTGTCAGCGACTAAAGACAAATTAAATCTTAACATCAATATAATTTATGAAGATCTTTATTAAAACATATTTCATTAGAATAAACTAACAATATAAATTAAATATCTTTGAATGAACAATTTTGGATTATTTGGAACAGGATTACAATTAATGGGTTTTATACAATATGTTTTGTTATTCTATTGTAAAACATATTGTATAAATTATCTGTATAGGTATTCATATTTTATATAGTTTGCATACTGCACATAATGTATCATTATTGTAATTTTAGTGCCTTAATTAATTCTAGTTTAGTAGAAGTTATTGTATTGAAGTAATTTTTCATTTTCATGCATTTTATCTCATTTTTACTAAGAATTCCAGCGCTAAGCACCTCACTATTTTAATTGTTTTTATTGTAAATCGCTTAGAAATTACCTTCTTTGATTTTATTAAGCGATTCACTAAACTAAACTTATCATCATCATCATCATCATATTATGAGACGATGCACACAATAAGTAGAAATACAAGACAAGGTTGTACATGAGACAGCAGGGCATGAGCAAGCGAGGTTCAAGAAATACACTGCAAGGTAGCTATATATTCGTGGATATGAATGGTTGTTTTATGCACTGTTGATAATGACAGAATTAGTGATTATCAATATAAATCATAGTTTTCATCCAAATTTCTTATAATGATCAATTTCGATGGTCAAACAGTAATTATTTTTTAGTAATTTTCCAGGTAATATAATAGCGCGCATTAATTGTTGCAAACATTTTTTTCTAGGACTAATTTTGGGGCAAATAAAAGCAACCAATCAGTGAGGGGAGCGGGTGAGAGGAGTTGGTGAGGCGAGTGGGCAAGGGAGTGCGTGACTGGTCGGTGAGTGACTGGTGGGTGAGTGTAGGTGGGAGTGTAGGTGGGCGAGTGACCCAACCAATCCATCATCGCTGCTACTATGGAGCCGGGAAGTAGTTGAATACGAGTGCATTCACACAAACCTGTTCCTCCTATAGGATTGTAGCCTTTCCTATATGTTAACCATGGAAGGGACAAAACAGTCTTCCTCAGCTGATCGTAGTCTGAAATGTAGAAAGTAAAAATATATCTTTACCAAGTCCTAATCCTATTCATATCAGCAGTTTTAGCAACCAAGTCATGGGTAAGGCGACATCATGCTATTGAATACATATTAGATCAGTTATAGACCATGGGTGTTTTCGGATACATCGCAGAATAATGATTTTAATAATATGATGCCTGGCATTCTGCGAACGTCGTCCTTTAGCCTTAACTTTCTATGTGTCCGGTGACCATCAGATAATAACACCAAAGACCTCGAATGTTTGGACAGCCATTGCATAATGGCAGTCCAAACATGTCATTAGATGGCCAAGTGCGGCAGATTTGCAATCGCAAAGCTGTGGGGTCGAATCTCGTGGTTGTCCACTCATTTATTTAAGTAGCTCAGTCTGGTAGGGTCTATGTGAAGGGCATGCAGTGCTTTTTGCAATGTAGAGTGCAATTCAACGATTTGAGGTTGAAAGGCCGAAGATCAACGAAATGTGCTTGTTCCCAGTAACCGGGTGGTAATAAGTTAATTCCACTGCTTAGAAACGCCCTTAAGAATTGTATGAAGTGGTATATAAGCGAATTAATTATTATTAATATTATAATATTAATTATTAATAATATTATGATATTTTTAATATTGTTTTATTATTGTTATATAAAAAAACAATATAACTCAGAGGACGATGGACCATTGGATTTTATTCAAAAATACACACTTGAGTAGGTGTTTGAGCAATTAGTAGTTGGGTTTGAGTGAATAATTTTTAATTTGTCAGCAGCATGGAGGTAGAAAAAACTCGTTTCAGTACCTCCACGATTACCAGCCAACGATTTATGGCCTACATACATATTTAGCAGGTGCGCATCTTACAAAATGGCGTGTGCCTGCAATAGTTGGCACATGTAGTTGGCACACAATGGTTGGTAGGAGTAGGCAATAGTCAAAGCTTATAATGGCTATAACTAATTATCTATTCAAGTTAGAAAGTTGTACAGCAGCTCTTCGGAAAGAGGAGATTCTTAGCTTCAACTTCAATGCATAATTTGCTATTCTAGAAGAGGAGGGAAGGTGGCCATGCAAAGTTAGAAACAAATTTCTTCATCAACAACCAGGCAATTTCAACAATTACATGTTACTAATCTCTTCTTCTCGTCACTCATTCATTGTAGGCCTATTCAAACATTACATATCAGCTATCAACAAAGCACAAAGAGTATTTGGCTGGCTTTCTGACCCATTATAATATGCTACAGGGTGAACTAACATTTGTAAATTTACTCCAATTCAAATTATTCTAATGCCAATGAATCCATCTAAGAGAGAGCTTTTAGAAAATATATATTATGTTGTGAAGGGGGTAGCGGCCATCTCAGTCGAGTGAAATAAAATATTCAAATTTTCAATTTGTTGAAAAAGCACCTAGCCTGGAAAGCGTTAAATAATAAAACACTTTTACACTGCTACGACAAACAGGACATTTTCTGACTCGGCATATTTCACATAATTATGCTACATAATAAAATGCAATTTCTATAATATTCATTCTATCAATAGATGCAGAGAAAGGCTGTCATACCATATGCTGTACTGTAAGCGCTTCCTAATATAACTACTGGCTCATCGGAAGGTGGGAAATCTTCTTGTCCAGTCAGAACATTCTCATATGTGTAGTTAAATCCACCTATTGACAGAGTACATGTACATATTGAGGCTAGTGTGTACATAGTGTCCCTGTAGACTAGTGTGCAAACATGTGATTAGCATAGAACGGTGAGGAGTTGCCTCATCATCTGATCAATACGATACCCGGAGAAAGGCTGATGCGGGAAGTTACCCATCCGTGACATCATAGCGAGGTCGCACGCAAGTTGGGCAGGCAGTCCTTAAATTCTGTGTGACATGTGATAGGACTGCTCTTGACATATACAAGTGTTACGATGTCAATGATGCCAATGATGCCAATGGTATGATTGCATACATACCAGACACCGGCCTTATATTATTATAATTTATATTAGTGCTGTTACAATACGCGCTAATGATCATGATACACTACAAAATCGATGACGATAATTATCGCATCGCTTGATTTTTCAACAGTTTTTTTATCGTAATGTGACGATAAACTTACTCGACCTAAAGTCAAGCTCAATTTCAATTTTCCATTCTTAAAATACCAAATTTCACTCCAATTGTCAGCAAATTTAGGGTTTATGCATTTTTGGCATTGATATATTATTGCGATAATTTATAGCATCGTGAATGTTTGGTGATAAACTTTATCATATCGTATCGCAAACTACAATCTTGTATTGTAACACCCCTAATTTATATATATATATATACATAATTATATATATGGGCCTGTCCATAAATAAACGAAGAGATGCTGATATTTTCAAACTAAGAGTTGGTCAAAATAGTTATGAAATTTAAGATCTACACACATGAAAGCGTCGGAAGAATTTAAACTTAACCAACTGCACAAATCTGTTCAGTCAGAGCAGTGGCCAGAGGTTTAGGTTGACACCTTAACGTTTTTTGAAGGCTTTTATGTGATATTTCTCTCATGGGACACTGAAGCGGCTTGAACTCAAAAAAAGACAACAATGGATTTTATATATATCTATTATATATGCATTGGACATATTATCCATAATGTCTAATAGGCATATATATTAAGGCTGTGAGTTGATGGCGATATTTTCACGATTAACATGATCAGACCAGCGTGAAGATTAGCTTAGATTAAAAATCCAGATGCTTAGTTTGTTAATTTTAGGATGCATTAGCTAGCATCGGATGCATTAGCTAGCATTGGATGCATTAGCTAGCATTGGATGCATTAGCTAGCATTTTTAAATATCGAAATGACATCAGTTGATTCCCTGTTATCGGAATGTAGGCATTCTGCGGGTGAAAGCAATGCATGAGTACTGCTTGTATTACGCACAAGCATTATGCATAAAAGGAAGGACCGGTGAAGCTTCCTTAATAAATAAATCCCAAGTGTTGCACAAAACCAATTCCGAGTGCTGATATAAATGTCTAAACAAAGATATACTATAAGGCAATTTTGAGTTCCTTACAATTATATATAGCCTATATGGTACGAATGCCCGTTTACACACCACCACACATGTCGCCTAAACCGGAAACCTCAAACTCCCAAGCTATATTTCCATACTAGCGCACCATGAGACATTCCAACAATACCGGTATATAAAATACTAATACTTTATATTCTAATATTAATAATTAATTCTATTAGGCCAAATACAAATTATAATTAACAATATATATTTATTAAATTAAATACAGGCTACAGTTAAATATAATAAATAGGCCTACATCAAAATTACAATTAATGAAAAAATATTTATAAGCTTATAATATCAATATTTAATTTCATAAATATATAGGCCTAATACTTTATTGCCACTCAAAACAACAGGGTTGTACATGAATGTGTGCTTACAACTATAAAAGAGTAAACATGGCTATAATTGCTTGATTGTAATCAAAAAGTAAAAAATGGCTGTGATTGCTTAAATATAAAATCAAAAATATAAAAATCTAATTTCGATATGATGTGCTGGCAAAGCTCTGCATGAAAAATGAAACGAGTTTTATCTTTTAGATAGCAGTGACTTTGGCATCAAAGATTGTCGTCTGTTAACTCATAAAGAATTCTACTTAGATTTCATTGGTAGTCTGCTGTTAAGGCAGTGGTCAGAGTTCAATGCTTGAATAATATGGCTTTGTGATAATTAATTCATAAAATTTATAAGTAGTGGCAAATTTAACTAGGAGTGGCAAATTGTGTAGGCTACGAGTCTATGTAGGTAAGATTGACTTGATACACCACCTTTGAACAGATTCCAGTAGGCCTCCCTCACGTTGATATTTGGTAAGCATGCAGAAAAATGCTGGACACGCATAAGATAAAATGCTGCAGATATTGCACAGGTAAAATAGTTTTCTTCTTCGTCGCTAGCACTGCAGAACCTCCTTGGCGGAGTTGAGATGCAGGCCTCAAATACGCTCAACTAAGGTTTGTAATTGTCAGACCGGCTTCCAGTCTCAGTTCCCTTGGATTGGTTCTTGGCAGAAAAATCTGGAACTAGGCAGTAGTGCTTGTGTTGATAGAAGTAGCAAGATTAAGTGCTCTACAACGAGTGTGTGTATCACTTGCAACTGGAATTAATTCATTTGAGAGGAAAGTTTCCAAGGCATTATTTTCAACATCAAACATTTTAAGTATTAGTTTTACTCTAGCATCCCTTCCCTTTTCAAGGGTTTCCAAACCTAGTAAATTTTGTACATCTGTTACACTATCCTTTCTTCCTTTCAAACCACTAATGAATCTCACAGCCTTCCTTTGAACTCTCTCAATAGGTTAAATGTGGAATATGAGGTGTGGATCCCACATCTGTGCTCCATATTCTAAAATTGGCCTAGATAATGTTTTATGTGCAAATAATTTAGTCTTTTTAGGGGCCGAGTAAAGGGGCCGAGTAAAGTGTTCATTTTATTAGTCCAAGAATCTTCATTGACTAGTTGATTCTATTATCGATGTGTTCGTTGAAGGCAAGGTCAAGGTTGTCTTCAATTATGACTCCAAGATACGTAGGTACTTGTTCAATAACGTTTTTTCAAAGAAAAACTGTTCGTTTTAGGTTTCTCTTTCCTTGGGTTAAAAATCATTAGATTAGTCTTTTTAACGTTAATTCATACCGGTACCCCACATATCAGACCATGATTCTAATTTGCTGATTTCT
Source organism: Himantozoum antarcticum (assembly GCA_027564295.1). NCBI lineage: Eukaryota > Metazoa > Bryozoa > Gymnolaemata > Cheilostomatida > Bugulidae > Himantozoum > Himantozoum antarcticum. Next base: position 9,075 of record JAOQGN010144055.1, read on the forward strand.
AGTTCGAAGTTCCGAAATTCCTAATCAGAAGTGACAGGAGAGAAGATCATACTATCATCTGCAAATGGACTCATTTGACTACTGATAAGGTCTGGTAGGTCATTTATATAGATTAAAAATAGCTTAGGTCCCAGCACAATAGCTTACGTCCCAGTACAATAGCTTAGGTCCCAGTACAATGGATCTCTGAGGGACCCCTGAAGTTTATTTCCAACTTGACAAATATATTTATAACTACCTGTTGGGTTCTTCGGGAAAGAAAATCTATGATCCACGCAACAACATGGCTGTCAAAACCTATCGATATCCTTTCTTGATGAGCATTTTGAGTGAGATTACATCAAAGGCTTTTTTAAAATCCAGTATGATTGTGTGTACCTCTTTGCGTTCATCAATCATTTTACAAAAAATTTCATGGTATGGGATTACGAGTTGCGTTTCGCATGAAAGCCGGTTCTAAAACAATGTTGTCTCATTGAAAGCACCTCGTCAAGCTTTTCATTTATAGCCGTAATAACAATGTGTTCTGTGAGTTTACATGGAATGCATGTTAGAGAAATTGGTCTATGATTTGATACAATATCTTTGTCACCATTTTTAAACATAGTAACATTAGCTTGACTTGTCATTGGTTGCGCTAGGTCATGTGTGACTTTGTCTGGACAGATAGTCACTAGTCATCAGCATCAACTTGGGTTTTAGCTGCATTTAGTTTTAGATAGGCTAGTTAGCTATACTCCATTCGACAAACGTCATATAATATTAATTATTTATTAATTATTAACATCAATATTATATAATAATTAACTATAGTACAATAAATGGTTGGAATGTTACATGGCATTCAGTAGACTGAGATTCTGAGATTGGTGGTTGACGTTTTGGCTCCCATGCTACTGCACGCCATACTACATGTCTAACTTATAAATTACGGTTGGGATTTCTTACACCAGACAGTAAACCTGAGATTTGTGTCAGTTAGGTGCAGGATTGTACATTTTCCATTTCTGCTACATAGCTTCAGCAGTATATTATCGTCAAAATGTTACTTGTGTAGCGTTAGGTAGCATGTAGCGGCAACATTGTAATTTCTCACTTTATGCTGCTTAGCACTATGTAGATGAAACAGTGGTCGAAATGGCTATGCAACATAAGGCCTATGTAGCACCTTAGGTAGTGTTGGGAGCAATGGGAAATGCTACGTAGCTTGTGTTGAAGGAATATATCCTAAAACACTGCTACGTAGCATTTGTCATTGCCCCCAACAGTACTTATGGTGCTACAAAGGCCTTATGCTGCACATCCTTCTTGACAAGTCCTAAATATACGCTACGTAGCATTTCTCATTGCTCCCTACACTACCTAAGGTGCTACATAGGCTTTATGCTGCATGCCATCTCGTCAAGATAGATAGGCCTATGCAACATAAGGCCTATGTAGCACCTTAGATAGTGATGGAAGCAATGGGAAATGCTACATAGCGCGTATTTTAGGACATCTTAAGATAGAGATTGCAGCATAGTGCCTATGTAGTGCCTCAGGTAGTGTTGGGAGCAATGTAAAATGCTATGTAGCGGTGTTTTAAGAATGGTCTAGATAGATACCTATGCAGCATAAGGCCTATGTAGCACCTTAGGTAGTGTTGGAAGCAATGGAAAATACTATATAGCGGTGTAATAGGAATGGTCTAGATAGATATGCAGCATAAGGCCTATCTAGTACCTTAGGTATTGTTGGGAGCAATGGGAAATGCTATGTACTATGTAGCGGTGTTTTAGGAATGGTCTAGATCAGTGGTTCTTAACCTTTTCTCACCATTCCCCGTTTTCGAAATTCCAACCTAAAAATTCCCCCCTACCAAATATACATAGTTTATCATTACTCCACTTTTAAATTTGCACAATTTATCGAATACTTTAGTTAGAAAATAATGGTTACATCAAAGAGTTGGAACACCTCTCCGGGGAGGAGATATAACTAGCTTATATTTTTCCAAACCACTAATGTCGGAAGTAGTGTTAGAGAGTTTGTTTCTTAATTTGGTCTGATGCTTAGCATTGTTAAAAACCGGAAATACTGCCAGTTCGAAATTTAAGTTGCAAACATTCTGCTTAGATTGTGCTTTGGGGTTGGATAGTCGCACATAGTGGCTTAAGTTTTTACTCTTTTTCTAACTGTAATTTGCGAATAGTTATGAATTCAAAAACTGCGACTCGCATATAGGTAAGTAAAAGAAAACGATATGAGGCTTCTCATATTATAGAAAGATATCCCGACCTCTATGTTTCAGATGCTCCTCAAAGTGAACTGATGATGTTCTATCTAGCTAAGCTTTATATATTATTAAATACT
>JAOQGN010144166.1:0-11426 GCA_027564295.1 Himantozoum antarcticum
TCTTGTTTCTTATCTTGTCACGTTGTCCACCCTCTTTATGCACGATCAATACTTAGGTACGAGTTTGAGACGATAAAGCTCTCTATATACAATCAGAACAGCCTCTTCATTTTCAACCTTACCACGCATCACCTGTATTCCCAACTCAGTACAAACATCACCATCAAAGCTTCAAAAGACAACCCTCTGAGGGCCGTCACAACGGAAGGGTTTGGTCCAGGTTTGGACTTTTCACAAAAGCTACCTGACACGAGTGGACGCGCTCTCCTCGTCGTACCAGAAATTACAACTCGTCTCGAGCTTAGTGTCATGACCACTCCCTCACATTGGAACTTTGACCTTTATTGTCTCGATTGACCAATAGACACAAAGAGAGCGTAACGTACATTTCGTTTGATTGAAGGTCCCCTGTATAAAAAGCTGCATTCACGAGAAGATCCGTGGATGTGGCGATGACAACTATAGCGCACCACGAGCGCCTTGAGGATGTGGTGATGTGTATGTGCACAAGAATGCACACACAATGTCAGACAGTGATGGCGAAGCGGTGGGTGACAAGCGACAGGACAAGGATGATGGTGGAGATATGAGGTAAATATGAAAATTTTAACCGTGACGTTTTGAGTTCGCATTGTACTGGGTCGTAACCGTGCGCCTCAAAAGCCGGCTTTAGACTGAATACTGCTGCCCAGGGCAACCCCTTCCCTTCCCCTTCTCTGGGGCACCTTTGACTAGAAGTGCTAACCTAGGTCGTCTCCCATTGTAGGCGCATGGACACGACGGAGGAGTGGCTCAGGGAGGAGATGAGGAGCAGAGGATCGCCGCTGTCATCAACCAATTCTTTGGTGGTGAGTATCGGAGGTGGTGGTGGTGGTAGAGTGAGAGAGTTGTTTCCTCAACCTAGGTTTGATATTTTTTTTCTTTTTTTTTTAGGGAAGCGATACCACCACCACTACTACTGAAGGAGATGATGATGATGATGGGAGCTTCAAGCGTGTTTTGTGTAAGAAAACTTTTGCTAGACGAACAAACTTTAGAAGACACATCAATAAGGCTCACACCCAGGAGGATGTGGTTGCCATGGGTGGTGGGTTCATATGCTCAGTCTGTTTGACAACTTTCCCAGCAGAGAGGAGCTAGCTGCATGAGTCGAGAGCTCACCTGACATCATTCAAATGTCGGGTGTGTGATAAGGTGTTTAAATGGATGGATAACTTGAGAGGACACACTGTGAAGGCACACACGATGGGCCACCATCCCGAGGTGAGATCTGATGAGATGAACCAACCTTGCTGCCTGAGGTGTATGCACTGTCCAAAGACGTCGGCAAAGGGCAGAGGACACCTTGCCAGAAACCAGCTAATTTCCCATTGCCATTGCTGAGCATGCTCGGTGACTTTTGACACAGTCGCGTATTAGCGCGTTTACGCCTTGGAAACACACGGTGTTGGGAAGCTCTCTGCATCGGAAGCGCCAGAAGAGGGTGATTATGAGAAAAAACCTTGTCTTATGTTTGATGATGATGCGACAGTCCCCATTGTCACGGGCAATGAGGCAATAGATGATATCGTGAAAAGGTTCTGGGGATCGATGAAGACTAGGTTGAGAAGACAAAAGGTTGTTGACGTTCTGAATGTTAGAACGTGGTCTTGTGGGAAGGAAGTGGGGATGGGACTGTTGGGTATGACTCCAGAGTGTGGGAGTTGTTGTTAGCACTCTGGGAAGAGTTGGATTGCAGGATAATGATAAATTCGAGTGTGGGTGCCATACTGCGTCACAAAACAACGGGTGAGCTGAGGTATTTCCACTCTACTTCTAAAAACGCCACAGAGTTTCCATCCTCAGTTTTGATAACTTCCACACAGCATTTGAAAGACCTTTACTCGGTGTTTGCCAAAATGGATCTGAGAGAAAGGGTTTCAATGAGAAGACCCAATAGAGCCTGGCGACTGGAGTGCGTTACAAACGTAACATTTTACGAGTACAAGCTGTTGGGGATGGGCAAGATTGGGATGACAATGGCACAAGATGGCATTTGTGTCCGCTTCCCATCCCACATTCTCAACAACAGGCACGTATTGTCTATGACAACCAGATGGAACACCGGTGAACTGTACCATGGCAAGCTGTGTTTTTTTGGTGTCTCTCCAAATGGCTCAGATATCGCTGCAAAGGTGTTCGTGAGTGTTCTTGCAAAAGGCTGCAGGTGTCTGAGATCGACACAATGGTTTTGTTTGACCAGTATCTATCATTTGCGGGAAGTGACAACAATGCAGACATGTTTGCGGGTGTAAGATGTTCTGACCTTTCGGTGGTGGAAAAGTGCTTTGACGTTCCTCCCATAACGGTCATGAGCTTGTTTGGTGATGGTGGCACTTCTGCCTTGTGGTCATCGGGGAGAAAGGTTGAAGGTAGCAGGATGGCTTTGCATCTTAACTTGTACAAACAACACTTTAGTCTCATCAAAAATGTATAGGCTTTTGTCAAGGCATTTGATTGCGCGCCATGTGAGGGGTGCTTTGCTCGCTATCACAACTTGGCCAGATACAAGTGCAATGTAGGAGACACCACGCGTTTTGTGTTTCCTGCAGGTGAATTTAAACCACCACCCACATTCTTTACTAAGACAAGGGAACAGGCGGAAATAGACGTGTCTGATCCAGACCTCATTTATTAACCCTACAGAGGCACTTGAGACATTCATTCATGAGTCATTCATGCCAAAAGACAACCTACCTGAATAAACACTAGCAATGACATTCACAGCCAGACACGAGCTGTTGAGTGTATCGGTTTGTTCAAACGTTCCGGGCTTCACGAAGCTGAAATACTTCATTCGAAGAGGCACAGCCGAATGTGTCAGAGCTTTTGTGGATCACCTGAGTGAGATTGCTGACAAAGCTACCTCCCTGATCTTTGAGTGATTTGCCAGCATCAAGAGTAGGCTGCGTAAGGCTGTGGATCACTCTCGGGACCGAGAGGAGCCTTTCATCGATTTTGAATTTTTGACAAGGATGCCTACGCTAATCGGAAATATTTGAATGGATTGGAGAGAATTGGATCACCATATTGGGTGTATGCGAGTTGTTGGCTTTAGTTCCCAGCAGTACAAAGTCAATGTCGTGAAGGGTCCCTGTTGAGGGCACTGCAAAATGTTGAGGGGTATGATTTCAAGTTCGTCGTCAAGAGAGTGAGCACCATGACCTGCATTGAGAGCAAACATTTCCGTTTCATGGACGTGTGCAATTTCATGACCCTGGGGTTTTCTTATGAAAAATACCTCAAGGCCTTTGGTTGCAAATGGAGAAAAGGGGCTTTCCCTTATGAGTGGATGGATGATCTCTCATAGCTCGATGAGTTTTACCTCCCACTCTGTGAGGCATTCCGCAGCTAACTGTGGGGTACCGACATTAGCCTAGAAGACTATGAGGTGTGCTCGACGTATAGTCTGAGCATAAAATGGAGACTTTTGAATATTTCCTTTGATGGTATAACAACCTGGTCGTTGAACCATTCCAGGAGGCTTTGGAAAGACAGAGCACCATTTACAAGGTTAAGGGAATTGACATGCTAGAGTCAGCCATGTCTGTCCCAGGACTCGCTGTTAGGTGTTTGGTCACCGAGGTACCACACCCAATCCCCGTTCCCGATGACACATATTTTTCATCCATTCGAAACTACCTTCTCAATACACAATGCATTTGTTTAATCAACAATGCGAACAAAGATATCTATCATGTGGTGCGAGCTAACCTAACAGGTGGTCCCAGCATCATATTCCACAGGTATCATGAAAAAGGGAAGGCCGTTATTCGTCCAAAAGACTATGGTTCCAATGCCACGGCATGGATGAGGGTTCTTGGAGTTGATGCCAATGCTCTATACCTCTGGTGTATAATGTAAAAACTTCCATCAGGCTATCCTCGCAGACCGTTTGAAAAGAACGGACTCGTGCTAGAGCCTACGAAACGTTTTAGTCGGGTCAGCTATGGTTGGTTGCAGCACAAGGCCTGGGTGAGCGGAGTGCACATACTACATGCTCATGATGGTGGAGAGGTTCGTCTGGCACAGCAGTCACTCCCGGTTGACGGCTGCTGTCCGGCGAGCGGGAAGGTCTTACCAGTTTCATAGATGCTTTTGGCACGGTCACCCGGGTAAAAGAACAGCTGATGTAGAAATGCATCCCGTCAGAAAGATTTCGAGGAAAGACCTGTATGCGGACACTCTCAAAAAGGAACAATACCTGTGCCCCTCAGGCATGCGCTGGAGAGTATTTGGGAGTATGAGTGGTAAAGTACTGTCTGGGAAAACCCAGAAATTAAGGGGTTTCTAAAGGTCTTCTTTTCAACATGGTACGGGTCTTTCAGAGGACCTATGTCACTGGATTCAGCCGTCGCTAAGATTGCGAGTGGAAACTTTTACAATTTTGTGGAATGTGACATCTTGGTTCCCGACAACCACTTGGAAAAGTTTTCAGAGATGGCTCCCATCTTTAGGAACGTCAACGTTGGCCATGAGTGAACACATGCTTCGCTTTGCCTCCAACAACGGGTTTCTCAAGCGTCCCCAATGCATGCTCATGGGCAGGCATTTTGGTAAAAGAGGTTTTGTTACTGTGTGAGTTGGCCAAATGTTACCTCTCCCATGGTCTCGTGATAACCCAGGTTTACCACATGATCGAGTACACCCCACGAGCTATTTACAAAGAGTTTGCAATGTTTGTCAGTGTCTGATGTGAGAAGTAACGGAGATGGAGATCATGACATGGCTCTCCTGACTAGTATGAGTAAACTCATTGGAAACTCAGTATATGGGAAGACCATCACAAACAAGGAGAAGCATGTCAACGTCAAGTATGTTGATGGTTCTGAGAGTTCTGCTAATAGGATAAAGGTGAAAAGGTTCTGTGCCTTCTCTGAGATCGACGAGGAGTATTACAAGATCACCAATAGGAAAGAGAAGGCGAGTTGTTTGTATCCAGTACGTGTGTAAGAACTTAAGCCTTGGAAACTGATACTGTTGTTGTCATCGTAAGCTTTAAGACTCCTAATGTCGTTGCTTAGCTTTTCCCTCTGAGTGTATGATCGGTGTGATTGTTGCCTTGTGTCACAGCTTAACGATCATTCCCTGTATGTTTTAGCTCAACATGGATGTGCCAGTAATCCTCGGCTTCACGATCTTGCAATATGCCAAGCTAAGGATGTTGCAGTTCTTCTACAACTTTATGGACAGGTTAGTGTACTTTACTATCGTCCCTCCCCATTACTTTCATTTTAGCTAGAAGTCTAACTACTCCACATCTTGGCACAATCATGTTCACTTCCACTAACTCTTGCTCTAGAATGAACTAACAGATTGCGATTCGTGTGTTCAGTCTGAGTAGTTTTTTTGTCTTTTTCATAGGTTTGTGGGCAGGAAAGACCTGCAGTACATGGAAATGGATACTTATATGGCTCTAACAGGACCTCTTGAAGAGATTGTTAGACCTGAACAGAGACACGCGCTCTACACTGAGTATGGGCAGTGGTTCCCAAGACTTTACTGTGACAATCATGCCGCAGGCTTTGTGCATGTCACGATGGAGAGACAAGTGGTGTGGCATGCCAAACACTGCTGTCAGTTGGTTTACAAGCATGACATACGCACTCTATGGACTATTCAAGGAAGAGTTTGAGGGGAATGGTATAATAGCACTGAATTTGGAGACTTACTTTTGCTGGAACGATGACAGTAACAGGACAAACTACAGTTGCAAGGAGTTGAACAAAGGTACGAACCACCTCACAAAAGAGTGTTTTCATCATGTGCTAGAAACAGGGGTGCCTAAGCTCGCTATTAACAGAGGCTTTTCAGAAAGGACAATACCACCTCTATGTATTCACAACTAAAGACAGGATTGACATATTTTTATGGCAAACAAGGTGTGTGCGATGATGGAGTTTCCACTTTTAACATTTCTGTATAATTTTTTGCAAAATAACTACATATGTTTTTTTATGTAAATATATAAGGTTTGGTATTACCCCAATCTATTGTTGTGTTTGTTTGCTGTAAATATACTAGAAATAAACTTTGCTGTTTTGTGGGAATGAGTTAATTTATGCATTTCATAAACACTCTCCGATTCATTATGATGTGTTTTTGGTAGATATACTAGAAATAAACTTTGGTACAACAGAGGCTCTGTCGACATGGTTGGTTGTCATGATAGTTGTGTGTGTACAGTAGGTCCTCATCATGTCATGGGAGACCTTGATAACAGGACATCGGGATGCATGGCTATCACTCCAAGCATGAACCTCGAGGCGATCAGACCATCATGAACAGTCTCGCATCGGAGCCAGGCAACGCTCTCGTCAAAAGTATCCTTCCATCTAAGGACTGGCTGAGATGGTCAGATGCTGTGTCTTTTTCAGCAGAGCTCAGAGAAGAGAGAGTGGCTGAGTTGTGAATGGCACTCTGGGGTTCCACCCTTTATTTGACAACAGCCACACCAGTTTTTGAGTATGTGAGGTGTGGACAGGATGACGTTGTATGCCTTGCAGTCCATCTGGCCGTCTCCGCCACATGGGTTGGACTGGCCAAAAATGGTCCGAGCAGAGATACACTGTTTCATCTGCAACAGCAAAGGGCAAATGCCTTACCATCTCGTATTCGCCAGAGTGGAATGCCGTGCACCTTTTCACTGGTCACACCGGCGTCACTTCCATGTGGCTGTCGACCACAAAGACACCCGAATGCATCTCCGCTATCATCACAGCCATTCGGAGTCTGCGCTTCACAGCCGCCAGCACCTGCAGGCGGGCACTGAACGCACACGGGAACTCTGACAGGTTCTGCCACATTGCTGTGGCAAATGTGACGTTGCTGACACCAGCATTGTCGACAGAGATGGGAAAGCGCCAGAGGTTCTGGCACGTGAGCTAAGCAGGAGTCATCTACTGTACGTATTCGCTCTCGAGTGGCGAGATGGTGAACATGACGTTGACGTGGCAGGGTATTCCAGCGACTCAAAAATTTTGTCATTTGTGTAAATCGTTTCTTTCTTGTCTTCGAAATAAACTTCTTTTGTAGAAAATATCAGCCGTTTGGTGTTTTTTTTACACACCACCCACCCCGAGTGTATAGTCCCCATTCATTTACACTCTCCAATATATTTCTAATGTTTCATAAGGGTAACATTGTCGGTTGCAATGCGCACGTTTATATACTAGTCGGGTACTCACAGTTTGCTCCCAGAAAACATTCTTCAATATATTTTTATGTTTCTCGTAAAGATGTCCCAATCTATTTCCACAGTTTTCACAAGGGAGTGATTGCCGGTTGCAACCGTTGTTGCTCCTGTGTATATATGCGGGTTTCCATGTGCCGGTGCCCTCAATTCGCTCCCAGACCGGAGACGAACTGGGTGGTGTGGGTAGGAGGTGCAGCCCTCGGACTTATCGTCTAACCAGTGAGGGGTTTGCGACCTCTCATTGGTTCCCATATCCCGGCCAAGGGGTGATTCCAACTGTGCGGGAGGAACCTTTCGCGTCACTCTTCCTCCATCGACTGAGCTGGATGGTTTTCTCTCTCTCCAGGTTTTAGAGTCATTGTTGGTGGTGGAGACGACTCGAGGAGAATCTGACGAGCTCTCGCAACATGGCCAGGTGACTCCCAACACAGCATAGTGTGAGCAAATATCGTCCCCTTCCTCATCGAACAAAAACAAGTACCCGCTGGTGTCGCTTGTCACGATGTCTAGCCAACGACAGTTTCAATTCCTAGTAGGTTTCTCGTACTGGTCTTCATTGTCGGGAGTATCAGACACCCGCCCCCGGATGAGCAGCATTGGCTCCAAACTCGTGAGCGGTATCGGGAGGTGCAGGCATTGTTGTCCCCTTCGCTACACCGTCAGCGGCCTTTAGCCATCGTCCGCCTCATCATTCTTTCGCATTTACTTTTATTAGGTCTTTTTTTATATTACTTTTGTAATCGCTCATTGTCCTTTGTTATGTTTTTAGCAGTTTTTTGTTGTCGCTATGTCCTCTTGTTGGACTTTTTCCTTATATATTTTTGTCACGATGTCCTATGTGTCTCTTTGACTTCTTGTGTTGTCACGATGTTCTCTTGTTGATCTTTTTCCAGACTTTTTTTGGTCACAATGTCCTTTTTATGTATTTTTGTTGTTGTCATGATGTCTTTTGTTGTCAAGTTGCCTTCTTTTGTTGTCACGATGTACTTTCTCTGTCACGATGTCCTCCTGTTGGTATTTTTCCTTTTCATGATGTCCTTTGTGCTTTTGATTTCTTTTGTTGTCACGATGTCCTCTTGTTAGTCTTTTTCCTTACTTTTTCTGGTCACGATGTCCTTTTTTATGTATTTTTTAGTGGTGTCTTTGTATTTTTGTTGTTGTCACGATGTCCTTTTGCTGTCAGGCTGTCATTGTTTTGTGTTTTTCAGTATGTCCATTTGTTAAAAGGTCGGCTTGTTGGTACAATGTCCTTATATTTTTTTGTACTTCGTCGTACTTCTTAACGTCCTTTTCCTTTTTTCTTCTTTTTTTCAGTGCATCGGTTGCTCGTCCCGGTGAGGATGGTTATGATGATGATGATGATGATGCACAATCGAGTTCACCAGATCCACTCCTCTCCAAATAACCTTTGTGAGGTTTGCTCTCTCTGGAGGTCATACCCCCGTCCCGTGTTGCCTAGCCTTGGGTTCTACAAAATCCCTGCCTTCTACCCGTCTTGACCACCCACATTGAAGATTAGGAACCTGTGTTCCTCTTTTGCTCATACCAAAATAGGCTTGGTTTGTAGACATCATGACAAATAAGTGGGGGAGGTTTGGTGGACCACCAGTCATGACGGTGTGGATCCCTGGTTATTTGTGTCCTCGACAGTGACCTGGGGTACCGATCTGCTCGCACTATACTGCTAACCTTTTTGCACACTTATCTCCGGCATTTTTTTTATTCAGCACTTTCTAAAGAAACAGAAATTTAGTTTTCAATTTTATCCCTTTTTTTATTAGTAACTGTATTGTAATCATACCATTGTTTCAATTTATCACCTCGTAGCTTATGGTAAAATAAAGAGATCACCAATCACTATGATTCCCTATGGTCTTACTTATGTCGCTGTAACACAGTAAGCTGGTATCACGACACCAAGTTCTCGTCGCTCCCTTTTAACTTTGAAACTGGTCTTGTCACAAAAACTTTCAAGTTTTACTGACATTCATTGGCTGGTTTGGGCAAGAGAGTAGGGTTTTCAAGACTCTAGTGTGAAGTCGTGTCTTTGGAAATCCATTAGAATTAAGTCAAAGTCAAATCAAGTTATCTAAGCAGTAGAGTCAAAGTGGAGTCAAAGTTAAATAATAAATCAGACCACTAGAGCTGAGTAAAGTCGAAGTCAATGCATTTGTATGCTGAAGTCACCAAGAAAAAAGTTAATCCGATCACTGAAAAAAGTAGGAGTCAGCAAAGAGTCGGTGTTACCAAATGTGTGCAGAATAAAGAAAAAGTACCAATCAGAATCTCGAACGCTCAAGATCATAGTAGCCTATTTTTCCTGATCAGTGGTGAAATCTGAAGTTTCATATGAATTGTTTAAATTTTGTAGTCAATATTTCGATGGTTCACTCGAGTCTTGCAGCGTTGGAGTAGAAGATAGAGCTTAGTAGGGTAAGAATAAAATGTTTGCGCAAAATCTGAAAAGTTAAAGTCAAGTCCGGGCTTGAACCTCTAGAGGTAAAGAGTAGATTGAACTGCAATCTGCTGAACTGCAAGAGTAGGAGTAGGGTAGTAAGTAGTTGTAAGTAGTAGTAAGTAGTAGTAAGTAGTTGTAAAGTGTCATTTCAATGATTCAATCGCAAAATGACTCTTAAGATGACACTATTGCTCCAGTCTGATAATTTGTTAACAAACTACATGTACACATATTCAATAACTAAATAAATAAACAATATCAAAATATTTATATTAGTATTGTTTCTCAAATAGCATTCTCGCCATGATGCCAAAATTGTTTTCTGGACATGTTTTCAGACTGCAATTATGCTTAGCAGTGATTGACTAAGAGACAGACCTAAGCATAGGATACAAACCAAATAGTAGTCACAAATCTTGGAACATAGCAGAGTGTTCACATAAGTATGAGTACAAAGTCCAGGATTCTCGCTTGCGCAAAAGTTCCAATGGACTTCCCAACTGGTTGCAGCCAGCTAGGACGGAGATAATGTTACAGAAATTATAGGATAACTATCTTTGGTAATTATAGTCTCAGATAGGGATGGAGAAGTGGTGGAACCTCCACAATATTAGCTATTAGGTATGATACGCTATTGATAGAAGATAGGTGCTTTGTCTGCGAATCTATGTGAATATATCGTTACACATTGGTATTACTGAAAAGAAATGCAAAGCGTTTAAAGTGAATAATAAATTATATACATACCAGCAGTGTACAAGTAAAGCCGCGTTCACAAAATAACAGAATTCCAAGCTAAAAAATTGCCAATGGCGCCTTCTACAAATAACAAGAACGAATAATATTGTTATGAAGATTATTAGCGGAATACGGACAATTCGTAAACGATTTTCGATTTGTTTGGGAACTAGGTGTTTATAGATTGGAGTTGGGGGCTGGGGCATATAGTTACTAGGCGTCTAATGGCTAGGTCGTCTCACCCACTGACACCTAGTTTCCAAACGACAGATGTCAATAGTGCCGGATTCATTATTAGCACACCTCATGTTTCAGTCCTAAACCTAACGATGCTGGAAGGTTGCATCACTAGGAAAGCACCGTTGCTGAACAGACTCTAGGTGCGGACTCTCTCTCCCTCCCTCTCTATGTATATATATGTATATATGTATATATATATATATATATATATATACATATATATACCACAGCATTTGGTAGACTCGGGCCTAGGTTATGGAGTAACCATGACATCAGTTTTAAAGTCAAAGGTCCGGTCTACCACGATGTACTTCTCTCAACACTTCTGTATGGTGCTGAGGCATGGCCGATCTACGCTAATCAGGTATGGAGAATAAACTCCTTTCATGATGAGACGCTTGCGTAGCATTCTTGGAGTGACTCTCCTGGATCACATTCCAAATTCTGAAATCCTGAATAGAATAGGTCTCCCTGAGATGGATTCATCCTGATTACAAAGAATCTTTGTTGGGCTGGACATGTAACCCACATGCAGAACTACAGACTACCGAAGCTGACTCGTTTTTCACAGCTCAGTACTGGAATGAGAAATGTCGGATAACCAAGACTCAGGTTTAAAGACATTCTGAAAAGGACCTTGATAAACGATCCCTCTCTTAAAATGAATGGTACCATCTGGCTCAAGATCGTCCAAAGTGGAAAGCTTCCATAAAGAAGTCATAGTCGATACTGACTGACAGCAAGAGATATATATAT
>JAOQGN010144277.1:0-18186 GCA_027564295.1 Himantozoum antarcticum
ATATTTTGCAAATGTATTGTACCCATATCTTCAGTAGTTAGGCATAAATGATTGATTATTTGGTTAAGACAACTTCCTGGAGACTACTAATCGACTCATTATTTATGACATACGGCTAACGTTATAGGAATGTATAAAGTGTTTAAAAGAATACTATATCACGGTGGATAAAGCAGACAATTCATGATGTTGTTATACATAATGTTTTCACAGCTCATTGATAGTACAGGAGCTGCTTCTGTTAGTGCCTAATTCAAACATGGAATTGATGTGCTTACTATTTTGGGAAATGCTGTATGGTTTCAACCAAGTACATTTCATAAGTTTACAATAAAGTTATATATATATAGAAACATTATTCTTCCCTGTGACATCAATTTGATTAACCGCCAAAATCTCATTGTTTGCCCCTGATAGCTATGCATGAGATAAAATTAAAAATCAAACAATACTTACGTTGAAGTGTGATGGTAATTCTACTGAATGCATAGCAGAAGGAGAAAAACAATCCCACCCTATTCTATCCCAAATTGTTTATCTCTGTTTTCAATTCAGCAATCGATTTTTGTCCTTCTAAATATTGATTAACGCTATCTCAGCTTTCGGCTAGGCTATCTCATTGTTTGCTATGCATTTTCTGCTATGCATTTTCATAATTTCTATCAAACTTCAACGTACGTATCGTTTGATTTCTAAATTGATGGCATCTAAACAACACTATTATCCGGTCAATTCACATGTCTATCCAATGCCACATAAATACCACTGTGTTATCCGGCTGATCAAAATTTGTCCCTCCATTTTTACATTCCAGTCTCCACCTTAAGAACTCTTCTTTTCAAAACAGCTGACATTACAAACCTTCCATGCTTCCATGTACCGTAATGACATTCAACAAACAGTGTTGCCAAATTATGCATTTAAACCAAAACACAGTCAGTTCTTCAAAAAATGATCGTGGATACATCTTGAATGATGGTAATCATAATATTATATACTAATAACTATGTGGGTTTACCTAGATAGAGTCTTGGTTACCTTTTCTTATGTTATATAGTGCAGTGGAGTTTTTGGTTGAAGGATAGGCTTGTCCACCATGCTGCGTTCCACTACGGAGCTGCTCAAATGCTGATGTGTGTGTGTGTGTGTGTGTGTGTGTGTATGTTTTGTATGTCGTGTGTTGTGTGATGTGTGTTGTGTATGCTGTCAAATGATGTGTAGTATTTATAAGGCTTATGTGCATGTTGTACGTATGATATTGGCTTGCAACTATTTGTATTTACTATATACATGTTTATTATGATTGGGCTGGCCCGAAATTGCCTGCTCCCGAATCACTATGCGCTCTCCTGTGTATGGACTGGTCCGAAATTGCCTGCTCCCGAATCTGGACTGTTCCGAAATTGTCTGCTCTAGGATGCATTATAATCTAGACCGGCCCTGCCTGTCCCAAACTATGTTATAATTGGGCTGACCCAAATCGGGACTGGTTCTGTTTGTCACAAACTGTATTGTATGATATTTATGCACTATGTCTGATTAAGCAGTTCTATTTTCTTCCCGGGAAGGTGCAACTGCATTATGTGGCTTAGAAGGTGCGTCTCTATCACGGGTCGCTATATAAAGGGAGCTATAGCTAATGATAAATAGGCTAAAGAGTCTCATAAAGCTGTAACGCAAATAGCTTTGCAGTTCCCACATACAGCCGGTGATTGGACTGTATCAAAAATTGCTTTGAAGAATGGAGTTGTCTTCACCAGAGGAGAGATAATTCCTTGGCTTGCAGTGCTAAATTATTGCAGGTGTGACATCTAACAGTGGACCCAGCCAATCAAAGGCGTAGCAACGCTTGAAGCTGTTTCTTCAACCAGTTGTCTGAGTTGTTTCATAACATTGTCCTTGGGGATGGCAAGTTAACAAGTATTTTGTTCTGAGCATTAATTCAGAATTTCATCAGCAATATGCAAAAATAATTATTAAAATCTACTCAGTAGAATATAAAAGGGGCACACAAATTTATAAATTTGTTTTGATATATAAAAATCCTTGTGTAGGCACTACAGTGTAAGCATAGTTTCCACCCACCATGATTATTATATTGTTAACGAACACCTTATTGATTAATCTCACAATGTCCCTGACAAAGTTTTGTACATAATCATGGTTGAATCTGAAAGCGGCACAAAGCAAACTTTCTAGTGCTTTTTTATATTAATACAACAACAATTGCGAGTATATTTAATGTATAAGTAGTGAAACAGACAGATAAAATAGACATGAACTTTCCGTCTCTCTGATACAGCAAAAATTGTGGTTTCAGGGCCACTCGAAGGTGAGATATGGCTGTTTGAAAATTTCAGATTTGTATTGATTTTTGTTAATATGAGTGGCACCTATCAGGCGCATAATCTATTATAGTATATATAGTCGTGCCATCAGTTGCACCTCATGGGAAGAAAATATAACTCCTTGGTCTGATTGCTCCCGAATCGGAGTGTACCGCCTCCCGAAATTATACAAGCTTATGGAATATAATAATCATTACCTTATTGCGCATATGTTGGTATACAATTAACACTCAAACTGAATGTCTCCATAGTATATATGTTAAACTACACCTGAATGAATGTTGAGCACAGTAATCAAAGTCAAGAGTCTTTATTAATAGGCAGCCGTTAAAAATAAGCTTGGGCTCTGCTCATGCATGTAGGCCTCACCAAACTGCTGATTGCAGCATAGAAGAGAAGTTTATTTAAAATGTGATATAAGATGCGGGTTTTGGAAAACACGGAAATTCGGTTCCACGGAAATGCGGAACTCCGCGGAAGTCCACAGAATTAGGATGACAATTTGTAAAAAATGGAAATTTATTTTCCATGTGGCTGATGGTCAAAACCCCAAAAATATGAAAAATTAGTTATGATACAAAATATGATACTATATTTTGCTCCAGTCAATACATCGTAAAGATACGTGGGCCCGCAAGCAACACGTCTGGTACTCACCAAGCTAGGTGGATAAGAGAGCTCCTCTCGCTGTTCGTGTCTCGTGCTTAGCCTCGTTCCGAGTGTGTCTTTATCCGATAGCCGTAGTCGCTCTTGGTCACGTGACTCGATACTCAATACACAAACTCAGGTATCACCACACCGATTTCAAGTATATCTTGCATCATCGATGACATACTACAGCAATCGTCTACCTCGTACTGTCAGAGAGATGAAAGAGAAGATAATGCCCAAAGCTTGTTAAGCTATTATATCGGCAGTATACTGAAAACTTGGAAAATTAAACATAGTTTACACACTGCGGCACACCCCTTTTGCTATATTGGTGATCTAGTGTGTTCTATAGACAAAGATGTAATGCAAGATTCATACTATCTTCCCTTGTCAGGGAATAACAGGGTGGGTTGTAATGACTTGCAAATCTCACAAGTTAGTTTTCTTTTTGGTACCGGTATTGATGTTTGACCCTGACCTATCGACAGTGTCTTTGATTGTAAAGTATTGTCCGTTACGCTAATCAGAGAATATATATTTATGCATGTATTAATGTGATTAATTTATAATTATCATTAATATAAAATTATGTTCGTTAAGGTATGTTTATAATATTAGATAGTCGAATACAAAATTTCAATAATTAGTTACTTTTCCATTATGAAAATGATTGCTATTACATTGATTATATTATTATAGTAAACTTAAGATATTGCTAAAAATCTATAATTGCCATAATAATCAATTCATAATGTTGTTAATATAAGAAACTAGGCGAACAAACAGACGCCTATAATCTATCTAATGGTGGTATCTATTAACAAGTATATTACAACGTGGCATTTGTTTTTCATATGCATTATTTATTGCATTGTAGATTTTACAAAGGAATAGTAGGCCTATGATTAGCACAATAATTGTCACGAGATTAACGGCATTATTTATCCATTGTGGGTTTTTTAGGACTGTATTAGACTCTTGATTTTACTGATTCAACAAAAGGACAACAACATACCACTTCAGATAAAAAAAAAGGTACAATAATCATTTAGCTTACAGAGTGGAGAATATTTATGGGCATGTTCTTTAAAATTGCATTGCCAAGATTAGTCAACGGTGCATGCATTGTTGATGTTGTTCATTTTCATTAGTTTGTTTTGCAATGTTCTAGGTGGTGATCCAATAGCAAAGCTAGTCGACCCCACCTAGACTCCAGTATTTTGCCAGCTGATCGGACAACAGGAAGTAGCAACTAGCAATTTGGAATTTAAGAATCTTGTCCAAGATTTCTTTGCAGAGAAATCTTTGAGGCAGCCGGAATCGAACCCAGGAAAGAGGTGCCACAATCTTGACCTCTTGACCTTCCTTGCTCCCTATCATCCCTGCTCCCTAATTAGTAGGCCTATAATAATAATTTAGAGCTAACAACTCTCACTAAAGTGTTATATGTTATAGTAATATGTAGCATGTATTGTAGCAGTGACCCGCTTGACTTTAAATGAGCTTATTAATGTTAATTTATCCGCCTGTCAACCAGTCCAATATTTACAGATTTACAGATATATTAATTTGTCACTAATTATAGTTCAACTAAAATTGATAATAGGATTGTGTAAAAGAAGGTGTCCAATGCACATGTGATAAAAAATAGATAAAAATAACTAAAAAAATGTAAATACCCCTATATATATTTATACGAAGATATAGTTACAATATACTAGTAAAATATAGTACATGACATCTGGAAAGCCACATTGCTGTGCACCTATATTCAGCGTTTAATTTAATTTTCATTAACTGCTTTTAGTCATAATGCTGGCTTCGTCACCCAGATTGGATATATTCTGGTCTCCTAGTCACAGGGATAACTATATTGTCTTTGGATCAGAGATTACTTTATTCAAAGTTGATAAGTTTGACCACAACTGTGGCAATACTGACCAACAAGGTAATACATAATTATCTAATGTGTTATTTCATTGTGTGTCTGTTTTGGATTTTATGTATTATTAGCGAAGGCATATTTATTATTCTAAAACTTTACTTTTGAACGTAGCCTACGTTCATATCAATGCATAATTGTTGTATTATTGAGTCACTTACACCTCATCAACACCTTGTTTTAGGGATGCTCTCTGATGACACGTACGGAAAATATCTCTCTCACGCAGAAAGCCAGTTTCCAAAGGTAAGCATTCTATCCAAAATATGATTATTGTTGTTGGCCCACTTTCCCAACTATTTATTATGGTTGATATTGTGGTGGATTAGGGACCCCCCCCCCCCATTGATGGTGGAGCTAGATGGTTGGATGGTAGAGCTAGAGGCTCAATGTTATTATTGTACAGACTTTTACTCTTATTATTACTTGTATTTATTCTAGTTACAAGCATTATATGATTTCTATTTTTTATAAGAATATAAACATTTTTAATAGGACCCCATAATAGGATATTTTTAATAGGACCCTCAGGGTACTATTCTATTACCAGCCTAGTACCCACCTGCAGTTTGCCTTACCGACCATATAACACTGGCTAGTGTACCAGGATGTTATACCAGCTTAGTACCGGCAGGCTGCCGAGGCAGATGCAATATTGTACATTTAGAGAAGTGCCCTGTGTTATTCCCCTATCTAAATCTCAGATTTGTACAACCAGGGGAATACAACTACTAATGGGGGTGCCAAGGGCAACAACTCCAACACTACCTAAGGTGCTACATGGGCTTATGCTGCATATCGATTGTGACAAGTCCTAAAACACCGCTACATAGCCTTTCCCATTGCTCCCAACGCTACCTAAGGTGCTACATAGGCCTTTTGCTGCATATACAGCATAAGGCCTATGTAGCACCTAATTTATTTGTTCTGGAAAAAAGTGCTTTGCACTTACTTAGCACTAGAATAAAAATGGAATATATATATATATATGTCTATTTGTGACTAGTCCTAAAACACTGCTACGTAGCATTTCAATATTGCTCCCAATACTACGTAAGCTGCTACATCGGCCTTATACCGCATATCCATTTTGACTACTGTTTCATCTACATAGTGCTACGTAGCATAAATTGAGGTCAATGTTGCTACCTAATGCTACATAAGTAACATTTGGATGAGGATGTACTGCTGAAGCTATGTAGCCTAAGTGAAAAATGTACAATCCTGCACCTAAATGAGGCTGCCCTATCGGCCTTATTCACTATTAGGCCGATAGGATGTGTAAGAATACACAGCTTCCTTGCATAAATATAATATTTATATAAGGAAGCCGTGTTTTCTTGTTTACAATATTTCAGACTTTGTAGTGTGCGAACCTTGAGAGTGCGAACTGTTGTAACCAATTTGTATATAATAAACTTTATTTGATTTTAAATGTTATCAACTTTATTCTTCAAGGCGGCATAATAGTTCATTTAAAGATTATCAATAATGGTCAGTCTACTTTCAAGGCAGTAGACGCAATCACTTAAAACTACAATCACTAAGCATATGCATTTATGTCTACATAAATATTTACAAGTTGCCTTAGAATTATGTAATGATTGTGAGCTTACTTTGGAGCCAGTAAGCGTAATCCTTTACAATATCAACCTAAATGAAGATAAGATGTATTGGGCTACCCAAGTTATTATCCAAAGTTTTGCAATAAGACTTAATTGTGCTAAAATGTTATACAGTTAAACCTCTCATAACCAAACCTGCTGGGACTGAGCTTCAGATATGGGAAACTTTGGATAACTGAAGTAACATGAGTTGTCCTCTCAATTTGCGTGTTTTTATTGAGCTTCTTACCCTTTTTCTACTGCATAATTGTGTCTTTACTACATTAGCTAAGCCTAAGATTCATAAAACCCCACTCGTTGTAAGGAAGTTGTAGGTGACACCTCTCATAGCGACTGTAGTGGTAGTATTCCTAGACTATATAGCTCTATACTATAACATATGGTATGCAGCTGGCTAATAAGAACTCAACCGATGCGTATAGTTTCATAATTTCAGTTTAATGTCCGTTAATTGGAGTCATATTGTTGTAAGTTCGCTGCCCATCCATCTGACAGTGACAGATACTTGTACATAATATGTTAACTCTAATCCTCCGTTTGGCATTCATTGAACTTTCAATCATGGCTACTACTTGTGCGTTCTACTAGTAATGTTTGTAGACTCACCCTATCGTTTGAATCCTTCACTCGTATTGTATAAATTGAACTGTATTCTTGTATTATTATAATATTTGTCCATGTTGTTGTTATCTTTTTCATCATGACTATCTATTGCCGAATCCTTATCATTTGACTGTTTATCAAATGATTGTTGTTTTCCTGCCGAAGCTGTTCGGCCATTTGTCAAATGCTTCTTGCTGAAGAGATTCGGTCAAAGGTCAAATGCCTTTGACTTCCGGCCGAATCATTTATATTACTAATTGATTACTATATGTTTTATTGCTTAGCAACCATTCGGCAGTACTTTTGAATTTACTGTATAAGTAGAGCTGATTTTCATATCAGCTCAAATGATCTTTGAACTCTGCTCTGGATACTTGAGTTCCGATGTCTTACTATAAAAGAGCCTTCGATAACTCAGTAATAATACAATGAGTGAATAACCATAGTCAAGAGCAGTGAATTGTTGCAATCATACTTGTTAGCAATCATATCGTTGTCATCGTTGATGTTATCATTATTGATGTACTTTGTTGAATAGTGAACCATTGATAACTTACTACTTGTGTTATTTCTTACTACTAACGAGCCTTCAGGAAATCTGGCAGTACTGAAAATAATCACAAATTAGTTCGGAAGATATTATTCTCCTATTAGGACCATTACTGAACCTTCGGGAACATCAGGTCGACCTAAAGTAAGAGAATAATCTTCCCCTTTTTATCAAGAACGACAGTCATAATAAACTACTTCGGTAACAGTCATAAATATTATCTCAGAGAGAAGATAACTTGAAAATTTATTCGGTAATATGTAAACATTGTCATATAGAGAAGACAACTTATAAATCCACTCGGTGATATTGAAATATTATATCAAAGAGAAGGTAACTTGCAAATCCATTTGGTAATATGCAAACATTGTCTTATAGAGAAAACAACTTATAAATCCACTCGATGACATTGAAATATTATCTCAGAAAGAAGATAACTTGCAAAACCACTCGGTAATATGCAAATTTGTCGTAAGGAGAAGACAACTTGTGAATACAATTGATAGTAATGAAATAAGTATTAGAAATAAGATAATTCTTTTCATATACTTGTCTGATACCACCATAGAGATATATATATATAATACCAAGGTATTATATAAATATATATCTATGGATATCACTGACTATATTGTCAGAACAGAGGTTCGATAATAATAATATCCAAGAGTAGACAACTCCTAGAAATAGTATTACAATATATCTGATTTGTTGAGAGATATGAGATACATTCATTTCAATGTTTCAATCTAATGATCAATGCCACTATTTAGCTTTGCCATTGCAGTGCATGTCATGGTACCCAAAGGCGGATAGAGATTACCTGGTAGCTGTAGGTCTGGTTAATGGCCGTATCACCTTAACCAGTCTAGACCAAAAGAAAAATGATGAACTTATTGGAAAAGAATTTGGTGAGATATTTTTATACAGTTATTGTAATGATCTATATCAGTCATGCAATAAAAATTCGTTCAACATCTAGTCCATGTGCATATCTTTCCTAATCCTTACATTCTGTATGTGGTGAACAGTGTTGGCTTTATGCCATCTCCCACATCTCCCATCTTTACCTCCTATGATTTGTAATTTGTGAGTTTGTACTTATAGACAGTATTTTTGTTGCAGTCATTGACATCTTTGCTTCTTTTAAATTTTTAAATATATTTCTGCTTCAACTGCCAAATCTGCATGTGTTGCAATGTTGTATGCTTCTTACAGTTCCAAAGCATGGAAGACCATGTTGGTGTGTTGCCTGGAATCTAGACCCATCTTCAACTACAATGGTTAGTCACACAAATGTTTTCCTTCATGGGTCCAAGGTGTACGGTCTGTAACTTTGCATTTATTATAGTATGGTTATAGTCTGTGATTATATTAGGTTTTATATTTTTTAACGCGTTGTTAGGTGTATTTCCACATTAGTAAATGCATAAATTATATGCCATTGTTGTAATGCCTTCATAAACCATTGTAATAGACCAAGTTAAATTATTGGCTTCGGCTGACCGAAACGTCTGTTTAAAATTTAGAGATTTACCTAACGGCGTGTCGAGAGCTTATTATGCATGCTACTTTTTGAGTATAGATATTGGAATATTGTATCTCCAATTTGCGGGACGCTTTTATCTTTGATGTCTTTACCATTGCAAGTTTTTGAGTCAAGTTGTTTATTTTTGAATAAGTTGGTTTTTCTTTTTTGAATTTTCAAAGGGCTAAGTGATTATAATATTCATTCATTAAATATTTTGAGTATAAAATTTGGTACTCAACATTTTTTGCATGCGTGATAATGTAAACATATCTAATTAAATTCGAGTAAAGTTGTTTCAAATGTGCAATGCTGGTATAGTGGTATGGGATGGCTGGTGTATTAAGCTACGTATATTGAATTTGTCAGTATTATCCATGTATGGCTCGACTGACAACTGAGAGGCAACTTATTGTGTTAGTCGTGCTAGTACAATACTCACAGTGGTGTCCATGTGCAAGTCTGTTGTTTGTTACAGTTGGCCGCTGGCTTGGATAAATACAGAACTGACACTAGCCTACTCATTTGGGATATTAATAGAAAAGCTCCTGCAAACCTTTCACCTGATGGGTCTTCCGATGAAATGTCGGATACTAGTAAACTTGGCAAGATAGTGAGGGAATACGGTTAGTGTCAGTAAATGCCTATTTGTACCATGGTTGAAATTTTTGCTTGTCTATTACAACTAGCTAGTCTATTTCTCCACTAATTATTTGCAATCTTAAATACCGGAGTTCAAAAATAATTAGTGATGAAACTATGCATCGAATCGTATGATTTTTTTCATATGAATTGATTCAATTTTCAAACATCGAATGTTTCGATTTTTTTGATACAGGGTTTCTATGGTTACAATGTTAACAAACTTTGTTGTTAAATATTGAATGATTTTGAATTCGATATTTTTGCTTTACGAATAAATCCTCATGAAACATGAAACAATTTTGTAAATAATTAATGAGTACAGTAAAGAAATAAATACAATCAAATACTTTTAAAATCGAATCGAAGGTTGAAAAATCAACATCGAATCAAATCAAAATTTCATGAATCGTTACACCACTATAAATAGAAATTATACATCCAAACACGTTGTTTATGTAGTATTGTAGTGGATTTACACCCCACCCCTCCTCAGGTCGGAGTTATGACCTGAGGACAACCTTGCTTATGATTAGCGTCGTGCGGTGACTTTATTCGCCCACTGTTTATTCATTTACTGTTGCATTATATGTGCGGACTGGTGGGCCCTCTCTCAGGACTATAGCTTAAATACCTGACCACCAGCCGGCTATTCTGTTCTATTTACTATGTTCTCCTGTTATAGATGTATCTTTTTGACCTTTTGACCTTAGGACGGACAAGCCGTCCTAAGGTGTGCCTACAGCATTTGTTATATAAGGGCCTCCGGGCCCGGGGAAGGCATCACTTTTACTTGTAACACTAGTCTCTCTTTTATCTCTTGACCCATAATAAATGTATTGTTGTTTATTTATCTACTACTGTCTTGTGCTGTAATGCTTGTGCCGGCCCTCTCCCCTCCCCCATCCTGTGAGCAGACCCCCCTCCCCTTGTCTCTGGTCCGACCCCTAGTCGGCCAAAGAGAGACCGCATTACATCCCAGACAGTGCTATGCAGCTCAACTGCTGTTGTCTGGGCTCCATAATAATTCATCCTCACTCAAGGCAGTGAAGGCAAATTATTACAGTATTTATAGGGTGTATTGTTGATTTATGTTGTATGCATATTTTATAGGAAGCTCGGAGGCCACATACTCATTGGCATGGAATTCATCTAACAATATTATAACTGGAATGAATAAATATATGAGAGTGATAGATTTGCGAGGTCAGTCAGTTATACTTCTATATACTCAATAGTTTAACAGACCGTACTATGCAGGGGTGCATATATAGTTATATTGACAGCGATATTTGATAAATTATGCTAGGAACCACGAACCAGTCTATATAACAAGATCTCCTAATCTCTCACTAACAATACTGTAGGTTTGTATCTTACATCTTTGTAACTTAGGCTGTTCAAGGAGTGTTACAACCTGTCCTAACGTTCAGCTAGTAGTTCCAACTCTTGGATCTGAGTTCATTTATAATGGCAGTCTGATCGGAACCAAAGCAAAATCTGATCGGATCACTCAATTTTGACTGTTCGAAAGGATCACTCAAGCTTGGCTGTTCAAAACAGTTAAACTTTGCTCACGAGATCGTCTGAAATGGTCACAATATCTGCATTTTTATTGGTTGAAATTTTCTGCAACTCGCGTAACTACCACCTGGCCCGCACCGTATTTATCAGCCCTCTTCCATTGGCTGCATTGTTTATACACCCATTCCACTTTTGGCAATTTTCTCGCAACATGCTCAACATTTTCAGATTGCTTGGATTGTTCGGAACGCGTGGATATCTGTTCTGGCGTTTCTGCTCCAGAGTGCGTATTGGGCCTATTATCTAGACTGATTTTCAAGTTACGATATACAATTTCTTCAAGGAATATTAATTTATGGCTAGGTTATTAGTCATCACTATCTGCTAGTCAGCCTATCAGTTCACCTCTATTTTTTTATATATTATACATGCATATACAAGCTAAATGCTACTATAAACATTGGTAGATCTTCTTTCAAACACATGTTCTTTTTTTTATTGGATTTAGCATAAAATAGAAAAGAATTTATATGAAAATTATGTTCTATAATTGAATGAAAACTATATTCTAGTTCTTTTTTTGTGTTTTATAAGAATTGATTGTATTTGTAGTGGATAAGTTTGTGAACACCACCAACACCAAAGCTGTATATGGCATTTGCATTGATCCACAGAACGAGCAGAGAGGCATTGCATCGTATTTAGAGAATCAGGTGTTTATATGGGACCTGAGGCGATTTGATAAGGCAATACACACACTTCCTCTACAGAAGTCTCCTATTGTCAAAGTATGTACTTCTTTCCATTTATTGTAGACATCACTTGTTCTGCATTATCTCGACCTACGAAAAAGTTTGAACACCTTGATTGTTATACAAGAGTTGAATACAATTTGCCGCAATATTTCAGAATTTATATTATTTCAGAATTTATAACAACTCTCAGAATTATTCATCCTGCGTCCATCATTATTCATCCACCAACGACTGCGGCTTAATAATTATGGAGTATGGTACTGGGTACCCGGTATGGAGTCCTGTGGTACAGAACTTTATTTTTAAACTCGGTCTGAGACATTTTTGTTGGAATAGTAAACTGTCCAAAGCACATTGTTTTTCACAGAATATCTTCTAACAACAATTGAGCATCCTCCCGCCTCAACACTGAATTTTATCTACATGTACTTTTAATTTTATCTAACAATTAACTTTTCTTATCACATGTATTATATTTCTTTTACTTGTAGTTAGCCTGGTGCCCAAAGCGTCTCGGATTACTTGCATGTCTTAGCAAAGAGAGCAACTCTATACGTGTATTTGATTTACAACATTGGTCTAGTGGCAACTTTGAGTACGAACAGACTTTCAGTGAAAGGCCGGTGGAGTGTAAGTATGCCGTATACTGTATACCATATACTGTATATCTTTGTTGAAATTTTACAATTTGCTACAGTAACTTCGTAGAAAATAGTAACACTCGTAACGGGGACTGAACCCGGGCCAATTGTGGCACAGCGCCTAGCACAGTGGCAGGTGAATGCATCCACTACACAAAGATTGCCGAGCTGGTGTAGTGGATGTATTCACCTGCCACTGTGCTAGGTACTGTGCCGCAAAGGGCTTGGGTTCAGTCCCAGTTATGAGTGTTCCGATTTTCTGCTAAAATACTGGTAATCATTTGTAAAATATATGGCTCGTTTTGCTATTTCTTTTCCTGAGTTCTTCGTGGAAGCTCTCCACTTTAGACAGTCATGTGCCTGATAGTACCATTCAAACATTGGCAGGGAACATTTACCAAGGTTCCTGTTCAGAACATCTTTATACCCAAGTCTTGGCCTGATTCGTGAGAAAAGTATCAGCTTCGGTTGTCTATTTAGTGGTCCAGTGTCTTTATATGTGATCCAGGAGTGTCACTCCCGGAATACTACAAGATCACTTTGATAGCAATCACTAATCAACTCACAATCAGTGATTTTCTAAAATATGGATTTTGCCAGCAAATTCTTTCTGTAGTCCGATAGAAGTCATTTGCGATTACGCTATTTGCAATCTCAGTCACTGGGATGAGATACTTTCTAGCAACTCCAGTAACTAAATTATTGCTTCTACATTGAAAACTACTGTAAGTTTATTTTGAGAAAGTGTAGCAGCCTTGGCAATGTAGTATTTGTTTACAGCATCATTATATTATTTGATTCCTAAACTACATTACGACTTCTTTTTCAATAACAATGACAATCTTGAGTTACTAATATTAATTATAGCAAGTAGAAATATATGGTAGATGTATTATAAATAATGACAAGAAATAGCATAGAAATACCAAAAAAAACATACAGATAAATAATATAATGAAAATGTTGTAATAACATTAGTATCGGCTAACCTATTCTCCCGTCGTTACCAAATGCTGCGATGATACTTCTAACAATTAGGTAAAATGGTTTACAGTGTGTGATTGTACAGTGTATACTATCATATTGTTTACAGTGTACTATAATGAATTATAATTGACTACCAAAGGTGAGACAAAGCATGTAACATCCACCGCTCCTTATACTAATAGCCAACTGAAGAAAATATCAAAATTGCTATAATTATTATCATTACATGCTTGTATGAATTGAAAAACAAAGCTCCGAAAAAGCTGGAACTGATGAAAGTGTGTGTGAATAAGTGGATCTAATGGCTAAAACATTTCCAGATACT
The DNA here is from genome assembly GCA_027564295.1 of Himantozoum antarcticum. NCBI lineage: Eukaryota > Metazoa > Bryozoa > Gymnolaemata > Cheilostomatida > Bugulidae > Himantozoum > Himantozoum antarcticum. The sequence goes on from JAOQGN010144277.1 coordinate 14,122, forward strand.
ATGTTTTTGCCATTACTTGCAGCGGTAACCTTTGTTATAGATAAACTATCCTGAATTATAACAGTGAGCGAATATAACGCAAATGATAAATTTAAAAAATACGATTAAAAAATTCATTATTTGTACAGCCCATTCACACATGGATAATACGTGTATAATATAGATGGTAGACACGTAGAATGGCGTGCAGTGGCGCGTGATCCAATCCCCCAAAACCTCAACCACAAACCGCCAATCTCAAAATCTTAGGCTACTGAACGCCCTATAACATTCCACCCATTTAGACTGCTGCAAAATAACAGAAAATATAACAAGAATATTGAATTTAACAAGTCATTAACAATGTAATTGGAGGGTCAGTAATCAAGAAAATACACTTACAAGATTACTACTTACAGTAGGAAGTAGTAATTTACTTATTAATTTAGTGCGGCCTAGTTACAAAATTTAATGGGTTACATCTTTTAGACATCCTGCTACTGCTACATAGATTACATCGTAAAGAAGTTAGTACGATGCTTAGTCATTGAATATAAATATAATAATAATAATAATAATTGTGTATCATCAACTGTTGCGCAAGGTAAGTTAAACAATTATACTGCTTCACAACAGACCAAATCCTGAAATTTCAACTATCTCTGTTGGTGTTGAAAATATAACTGTGTTATTTACTGCTAATATTATTCCAAAATATATTACATAATAGTAATTGATATATACGCAGCTGTGTAGCTATTAAAAAGCTCCAACCTAATCTTATTAGAAAAGATACAAGTGTACAAATTTCATGCCAATTACATTTAATTACATAGCAGCACAAGCTGGCATACACTATAAATTATGTCTCCCATACACACCAGACCAGTCAAGCTACGCAGCTTCTGCAACAGAAGAAAGATTGTTATTTTTACAGGCAATATTTGTATTATCGGAATTAGAAATGTTTGCTGTAAATTCTTATTTGAGTATCATTAGGATTTCTGTGTTTGTGTATAGAGAAGTTTGGGGAGCCACGCTGTACAACTTTTGCTCCTTTTGTATTTGAAAGACCGGCAGCATCAAAAAGTTGTCTGTTCACATATTGTGATAGGACAACTTCAATTAGCTAGTAGCAGTAATCTGATCCATTGTTCTAACAAACGGACACTGATTTTCTTGTGCAGCTCCTTGTGGTCAGCAGTTGGTTTCATTTGACTGGCATCGATTTGATGAGAATAGGCTGCTAACTATCAGCATGAAAGAAGCTGTTAGCGACATCAAACTCTTCGAACGCATTGCTCTGGTAAGATTTCAGCTAGTTTTCACCATTGTAGTGCATTACCATTGTAGTGCATTACCATTGTAGTGCATTACCATTGTAGTGCATTACCATTGTACCGCAGTACCATTGTACCACAGTACACCATATAAGAGTTATGTTGTGGTCAGCAAATCTCTAATATTTTTGTTATGCGCCTATTTGCTCTTGACTACATATTTCCTGGGACAACTTAAATTAGGTAGGAAGTTATCGCTCTTTGTTTGCGACAATTATTGCGAGCGCATTACCTGTTATGCATGTAAACCCATAGGCAGTTAGTGTAGGTTTGGTTTGTTTGGTTTTTTTATGTGATGCATAAATAGCTATAATATAAGGAAAACCCACGTGGTCCGTTATATTGCCTGCTCCTCAGCGCACAGGGAGCAACTTCATGGTAAAGAATCTTGCCCAAAAGTTCTTGACAGAAAAAATATTTTACCGCAGCAGGAATTGAACCCAAGCATCCCATGGCTTGCCATATGTGTTTTTGTTCTGATATGGAGTGTCATATTATGTTACATCTCTACATAATTGCTGTTTACCCTACTATTTACAGGATATGAGTCCATGTGGATCCAATGGGCAACAGTTATGTTATTCACAGGTCAAGCAGTTCGACATCTACAACTTTGACAATCATGATGATATCAGTTCAGTGATGAAGCAAAGAGCACTCAACAAATATGGTTTGCATGTAAGTCTATCCCTTTAGGTATAACTTACATGTAAGGTTACTCCAGGTGTCTGCAACTTTAGGATAGAAGGGTTGTACTTGACATTAGATCAATCGAGTTGGATTGTGAACATGACATATATTTATACATAAAATCAGAATGAAAATTTCTAAAATAATTTGTTTTTAGTTATACAAAAATGTGAGTCGTCAATTAATAATATTGTCCAAAAAAGCCTGAAGTTGTAACCCAATTTGTGACAATGTAACCCTTTTGTTCCCATGTATTGTCATGCAGTAGAATCCCAGGCACATTAGGCACTTTCAGTATAGCTTCACGTTCTAGGACGCGCGAGCACTGAATGAATGAATGAATAAAAAGAAGTTGATAATAATATAATCAAAATGCAAGTGAAAGTGTCTGCGTGAAAATAACAACTACTCACCAGTTCCAGAGTGCGGGCAAAGCATGAAACTCAAAAATGAACTTGCACTGTCGCTGACCGAATTCAAGCGTGCAATGGCAGGAAATGGTTTGCAGCATCCGTGCCCTTTTGCTACGCTATATAGCAACAACAGGCGACACCCTATATGCACAAACGAAAACTTGCAGAGTGGAGCAGTTGTAATTGTCTCGAGATTTTCCCCAAGACAGGCAAGTTTCATTTTGGCTCTTGAACTTCCAATGAAGTGGACGCTGTTATAGCATTCAGTAAGTCGCCAGGCAGTTCACTTTCATAAAGAGCACGGAGCATGCGTGAAGCTTTTCCGAAAGCGCCTATTGTAGCTAATTTTGACTTTGGTTCACGTAAGTACTATTATCTCAAAAAGTATTCAATATAGTTTCATAAAACAAATTGTATGAGATAGAGGAGACCTGAGCAAGTCGGTAGTAGCAGTAGATGTACTAGCTACATTATCAGCATCTCTATGACCATCTTCATCCATGTCACTTCGAGTGTCAAAATCTAAAAAGTAATTTTCAATTTCATTATCACTGTCAATGTAAGCATTTCAGTCACAAATTTTCTCATACCTCATCCTAAGCATCAACAAGGGCGCTATCATTATTTCCTGGCCTATCAGCATCACTATCATCACCTGACTCATCGTAATTGTCTTCATGATCACTTTCAACTTGTGATCTCCATCTGCTATGTTCAACCTATTTCATGAACATTCCGTTGTGCTAGCTGTTTCAAGGTATTTTCAGGTAGTTTCATTATATCTTGGGAACGAGTGATGCTATTGAAAAAATATAAAGTGCATTGGACTCCCGACTGGTCACTTTTCAAATGGAGGCAAAAACGTCATCGTGTTGCCATTGACAACTAGTTGAGAACCAAAAGAGGCAGACGATAACCTGCCTCTCATGGTTTCAATTAACAAAATACAGGACAGTCATGGTCGTCCTCCCAGGAACTGAAAGGGTTAATGTAAAAATGTACAGCAGAACACAACTCCTATAATCACATTAAATCTCTCCCCATTATGTAATTTTATAATTTTGTTAATGTTATTTGCCCATAATAGACGTATTGTGCTAGTATACGTATTATATGGACAATAGCTCATTCATATAATAATATATGAATGAACTATTGGTATTGTACCAGTATTATTATATGACCATTAGTTCATATATATTGCACCAGTGTTGTTATAATTTATGACCAATCATAGCTGGTTAGGGAAGAACTGGTCTACGTGGGCATTCCATAAAATAAAGAGATAATCTTTGTTATACATACATTGAGATGTATGACTTTGAGATACATGTAGATATACCCAACCTGTTGTAGACTAGTCATGTTATATGTACATGTATATATACCCAACCTGTTGTAGAGTAGTCATGTTATATGTACATGTAGATATACCCATCCTGTTGTAGAGTAGTCATGTTATATATACATGTAGATATACCCAACCTGTTGTAGAGTAGTCATGTTATATATACATGTAGATATACCCATCCTGTTGTAGAGTAGCCATGTTATATATACGTGTAGATATACCCAACCTGTTGTAGAGTAGTCATGTTATATGTACATATAGATATACCCAACCTGTTGTAGACTAGTCATGT
>JAOQGN010144278.1:0-11426 GCA_027564295.1 Himantozoum antarcticum
ATGATTGATCGTGCGGAAACAGAAATTCTACACTTTTAAAGGTAAGTTAATGAGCAATGAATGTGTCTGGAGATAGCCCGCAGTCTTGGGGCTCTCTTCAGACGTCCCTCAAGTGCTTACCTCTGAGTATAGTCCTGATATAGGGCTTGTCTGGAAATATTACCCATTGGTAGCGTATTATGGGTATGGATGTCTATTATCAATTAAATTATGTGAACAGTAATGAAATATATTATACTGAAACCGTATGAGCCTGACACTTAGTAATCTCAATAATTATTGTAATCACATTTGATGGGCCCGATATTACTAGATCAATCTTAATAATTGCTTGTTTTATGAATTGCTTCTATTAAATTGTATTTTTATATTAATGCATTATTATCATTAAGATTGATTTCTTATGATCCATAAGTCCAGCTGAGTCATGTTGTCTCCATTTTCAACATCATCAAACAATTTTATTATAATTCCTTATATTAGACTTTCTAATGCTCTCATTAAGCGTGTTGTGAAAGCTATTCCTTTAGAGATCCTTTAGAATCATTAGGGGTAAAAATTGAATAATCCAATAATATAATTATATCTATGGTTCACTTTGTTGGATAGTAGTTCCGGTTACACGTAATCAATCATCATTGCCTGACTGGAACATTGCACATTAATCATACAGCTACAGAACAAGCTTGTTCATTCATAAATTCTGTCTGCATCAGAACGACTTAATTAAAATCGGTATTTATATCCTAGCTCTATACGCTGTAGGTCTATAAGAGATATAGTTCTGCTGAAGCAGCATATACAACTATATAAAGTACGTCACATACGTCAAAGCCACAACGTGAAAAGGAGGAGAGCAGAGAAGAGGCGAAACTCCCACATATCGCAGATGTCATTGCGTTATCAAGAATATTAGAGATCAATATACATTGATAGTATAAGAATAGGCACACACTGTCATACCTAAACTATCTTCTTACACATCTTCCGAGCCAGCACCAACATGTATCTATCAAGAGTGGTATTATCGACGTTGCTATGGATTACAGCCAATGCTGCCAGTTTCAGTAGCATAAAAAACACACAATCAGATGAATATAAAACTAAGATCTCTATAGGAGAAAACACAGAAAGAACAAAACGGACAATATTTAGTAGATACTCTACTCTGATATTAACTCAACAAGGCACACGTCAATCGCGACAGGTACGTACTAACGCTTTACATTTACACATCTCCATATAATTATTCTCAGCATCAAATGCATAAGGCTCATAGGTGCATTTATTTTTAGTTTGGAAATGGGGATTTTTGAGAGATACCTTGTCAAACTATTATAGAGGGTACCATGCACACACACACTCTGTGTTGCTGAAGCAGTTTGCTGTGAAACAACTGTGTCGTCACTGCTGCATCATTATTGCATGCACTGTTGAAAATATTGCAATAGATTTTTTAGAGTGCTTTCAAATCCTCACACTAAAACCTAGGTAAATGATTATTTTTTCAAAATATTTATACGAGTATAAGCCAAATTCAAGTTCGTATATTTATACGAGTATAAGCCAAATTCAAATTTTAAACAAAAAATATTATAAACATAATTATATTATTTTTGCTGTTAATAGAGCTTCGATTAGGCCCACTCACTGAAAAAACCATCTAACGAGTCATTTTATTTCCGCGTCTGTAGTTGACAATTATAGCTTGCAGCTTAATGATTTGCGTCACGCATAGTCAAGTGATGACATGCATAGTCAAGTGATGACATGCATTGCCATTATCACTGATAGTGATAGACGCAGACTCTCTACACTTTAAAAATTTAATTATAGGAGACAGAAAGACTCCTATGACACACTCTACGTTTTATGAGGTTGTCTTTCCTATTACGTCATATTGAAAACTATTGATCCTCTTTACTTTAGCTTGTGATCTTCCATATTTCAGTATCCCAGTATAAGAAATACTACTCCTTGATTTCTTGCACAACTCGCTTGGAAGGCTCAAAGGCCCAAACATGGTGTCAACTTTACCTTTGGTTATAAATTATGTAATAATATTTAATTCGGCATTCCCATTTTATATAGAATTAAAAATAGATTTATAAATTTGTGATTGCATTAAAAGTAGATCAAAATGAGGTAATTCCAATATTAATCTGATCAATTAGCTGCTATAAAATTTGATTTATTTCTTATATGGCAGTTTTAGAATTACACCAACGTGTACATTGTAAAACGACGTACATAAACCGCAAAAAATTGTATGAATATATGAGATTAATATTTTTGTGGATCAGGTGAGGGTGTTTCGTGGTTTCACGTCATGTTCGCTAACAGTTTCTATCACAGACTAATATTATATATTAGCCTCATAGACCCATTATAATATATAAAAGTCTATGGCTTCCATAGATACGTACATCCTCTAGTACTAAAGTCTCCTGGGGATAGTTAGGGTGGATCCGCAAGAGTGTAGTACAAATAGGATGCACATGCTCATAAAATGAACTTTCTCATACCACTCGAGTTTCAAAACAAGGCACTATCTTTTTTGTCAAGTAAAAAAATATTCATCGTGACAATCAATTGGATCATCTCTCAAAACTCCCAAAAGTAGCAACCTACTACTGCTTTCACAAATTACTCAGGACTAGCAGCGTACATGCTAGTTTTCTATATCATATTATTTTCTACCAATCTCATAATTTATTATTTGCTATTTTGGCGGTGTCCTAGACTTTAATTTCTAGCCTATTTTTCTGCAGAATTATAGAAGATATATTAAACAGACTGCCCATTGCCATCACCTTTGATGAACAACATTCTTGAAGAAAAAATCCAGTGAAATGAGTGTTGCTATATGCACCTGTACGACATTTAAATGTCTCTCAGCAAGAGATTTTATAATTACAAATTTTACCAAGAGAAACATAGTTCCATAGAGGCAACAGTACAAAAGCCCATTATCAACATCATATTCACAAATTGATGCAGACAAACTTTAAGCAAACTTAGTTTCATTAATCAAAGATAAATTGGTTTGCACTTTAAAACAATTACTTCACACAATTATAGCTATTTAAAATTTTAATTAGTCATCAGTTCATTGAAAATGTGAAAAAATCCATAATTATATAATTAACTAATGACTGTTTACAACTTAAAAAGTGCAGCATTCACTCAAGGATAACAGACAAGAAGTGAGACAGCAGGTGACGTGTTAGATATATGGGTGTGATGCTACAGACATTTTCTCTTATCACACCCATATAACAAACGAGATAACTTTACACACACTGCACATTGCGTTTAATACATGCAGTTTGTAGCAACTCATAATAGTTTACGAGAAAAAGCATTAGGGGAGTAACAAAGGGGCGTAGAAAGATGACACTGTAAGAATCCACCCAGGCCACACAAGGTCATAGACATTAAACTTTCTATGTTACAGTAGCAATTACTATATCTAACAGTGTACCTAGGTTGCTAATTGATTAAATATCAGATGATATTTATGTTAAAATGAAACATTGAAAGCTAGTTGCAACATTTGCAAATCACAATTCACAAACTCCAAATCATCATAAATTATATAAACAAAATCAAAAAATCTGATACTGGTGGCAGTACATTTTTGGATTGGTCCAGGTGAGCAGTTCAGGGATTTGGTCTTATTATACAGCACTAACAAAACTTTAGCACTGCACACAGCAGACACATCAAGAGTTTAAAATAGCCATTTATAAAAGTGCAAGATTGATCAATAATAATTATTATCTTCAGTCACAACAGTCACATATTATTTATGTAGCTTAGCTTGTACTTCAAGATTAATCAGAGAAATCGAAAAGTATTTTACTCTACTCCTATCCCAGCCATGTGGTTAAAGCACAGGCTTGTATCTGTGGTTAAAGCACAAGCTTGTATCTGTGGTTAAAGCACAGGCTTGTATCTGTAGTTAAAGCACAGGCTTGTATCTGTATACAGCACTACAAAATCTGAACATCCAATTTTAATAGTAGACAAGATGTTGTTTGCAAAATTTTGGGCTTGGGTTTTGAGTTTGTCAGACCGTAGCCCATTGAGGTATAATAGTTTGGCTAGTGCATGCTCAGGGGACCAAGATATTTCTCCGATGACACAATACGCATATATACCTAATATGACACAATACGCATATATACCTAATATGACACAATACGCATATATGCCTAATATTGATATTGGCCCATTGGTAGAATATAAATATATCAGTTACGCTCTATGCCAAAGATGATTTAGTATATAGCATCTACAGTATATTTAATATATTTACTTACGCTTGCGCCATATAATCATATCAACATATAATTTGATATGGATTTGTATACTCTTGCATCATCTCTTGTATATTGTATATTTGCATATTGTAATGTTGTGTATTGTGAAACTGGTAGGAGTTCCTGGTACATGTAGGAAAAGCGATTGCCAACTCATTTCTTCATACGTACAACAGCGACTATTTTTAATTTAAATACTGTACTAGGCCGGGAACGTGAATCTAAACCTTCTAGTGGGAATAACATCCGCAATCCGCGTCTGCTTAGCTTGAAATTAAATCATTTCCTAAGCACCAAACAGCTGCAAAAAGCAAAAAGTGCATGTAAATATGCTTTCTGTACTGTATTCTGCAACTAATGCCATATGGAGTGAGAATTATACAATGAAATTGACGTTACTAATTTGGACGTCACACACCACATCTAAAAATGACAGTAACGTGAACAGCAGCAAATGTTTTTCCCAAATTCACCAAATTAATCAAATATTAATCCATCATTAATAACCAAAATATGATGATGAATAATTTCATCCATAAAAATAATCCCATGTTCTACCATTAATATCGTCTATGTATAGAGAGCTTGCAACATTGTTGCTACAGGTTGATTACTTGGCTTAAGGCTTGTGGTTTGACCCACCTGCAAATCAACTGCCATTTTCACCATGCGTTGCCAATAACAAAATTAATAAACAATATGTTTATTGAAATATTCTATTTACCAACCAAGTTGCCGTGTTAGATTTATCAGTTTTGATATTTTTGCATTTTTTTTTATAATTTTTATATGAAGGGTTAAATAAAGGTTATGTATTACGGTACATTCAACTGCACTGTAAGCTGATAAAATGCAGTGTTTATATTTCTGTGTTGGTGTTACAGACATTACCGAATGTACAGTTGCAAAGTACTGGAGAGAATAGACCAGTTATAAGATCTCAGCTGTTACCAGCAGCCAACCAGAAGAGACCTAATAGTCTACCTCTAAGTGTAAGCAAACTACTCCTCTAAGAATAATATATACTACTAGATAATTATAATCCGTAATACACCTCAACAGAAACCATTCAAGAACATATTAATTTTATAAATAATATAATATAATAAAGTGGTTATATTTTACAATGTATTATTGAAATTGCCTAATTATGGGAGGATTCATACCGGGAGCAACTTTAGGGTCAGAATCTGAGGGTTGCAGAGGGTTTTTCCAGAAAATGCCACAGCTGAGGCCGGGACTCGAACCTCAACCCTTTGGTTTATGAGTTTAGACCACTACCAACTGCACCAACCTGACACCCTGTTATGTTTTGGTGCCTTACTTGTGATGTTGCTTGCTGGCTTCCACCGATAGAAGCTGAAACCAACAAACAAATTATAGTGCTAATTATATATACACAGACATACACATGTATACATACATATTATATATTATAATTATATGCAAGGATATGTTATACAAGGAATATATTAGTGCTTCACCAATATTGCAACAATAATAAAAAAGCACTTTCCTGTGACAAAACTGGAATTGATCATCCAATCAAATGTCAACCAATCTCTCCTCTCTGTTAAAAAAATGTTTAACAAAATTTGCATACATAAATCTTGGGGAGAGTGGAATTGTATAGATCCTGAAGCAATCGCTCCAATACCAATGTCACATTTTGAGACAGAAGGCATTCATTTTATTGTTGGCAGAGGCCCATCATAAATACGATGACATACCGCAAAGGCAAGAGATATCTCAATTCATTCTTGCATGTGGTCAGCACTCAGCAGAAAGAAGTTGTATGCATTATTTTTGATAAAACATCTATCAGATAGATAAATCAGTGATTCATGATTGGAAACATATCAGTTGTCAAATTTGTGACACACACTATCATAGGAAATATAAAACATGATATTTTATAGAAGTTAACTGCTATAAAATGGGATCTAATAATGCATGTAATGGATATTGATATAGACTATAGAGTATTATTGTATAGTTTGTCATTATAATGCATTTTTTGCCATCAAACGTTTTTGCAGGTTTGTTAATGACATCCTTCCTGCAGCTATAGAAAGATAGGCAGACTTCTAAAGCTCCACTGGGCTTCTGGGGTAGGGTTAGCATATATAGCACACCTCCCAGTAAGGTCTTAGTAGTAGGCGCATAGAAGCACTGCATTGCTAAATGCTAATGGAGGGTGCGGTTCCGGTCGATTAGTCTTATAATTCTACTGTAGTCTAATCTGCTAAGAAAAGCAACACTCTTTGGTCACTGAATGTGAGATAATCCCATGGATTAGTAGTCCATCAAACACTTTACGCCATTGATTTCAGAGAAACTAAATGGTTCACAAAGACCGCCTGGCTGGCTGGCATACCAATCATCAGGGTTCACATGGCTCCAAACAGATTTGTGTTTATTGCTACAAACAAACATAAACAGGTGCTCCACATGTAACATGTAAATTCAGCCTGTATGTTGGGCGGATCTGAAACTTGCATCAAATATATAGCAACACCACAAAGAGTATTGAAAGACGATACCTTTGGCATTTTTTTTATAACATAACAGAATGGCAGGTTGTCGTGTCATGCCCAACTGAGGTGAAAAGAAATCTTTTTACCAAATATGATTGATGTAAGCACAAACATTGAAATTTATGGTGGTCTGTTCACAACAATAATTATAATAATATAATATAATTATATTATTAAATGACAGTTCAATTGTTTTGTCATTATTGAATAAAACCCGATAGCCTGACACATTCCACCAATTTTACCAGTGTTGACACTGGTAAAAAAGAGACAATAATAAGAAAGAGTCTAAACATACCAGTGGCATGCATAGCTGAAACCGGCATAGATATAAAACATGATACTACATTTGTAAATTAAAATTAATGAAAGATACCCCACCTTCATTTTTCACAACATTGAAGACATAACATTAATAGTATAGCCATGGCTAAGTGTATATTATTGAGGATTGAGGTAAAGTATTAGTCACATTCACTTCAGTAGGTTCTGATTAATACCACACGCATGTTTGTAGTTTTCGTCTAATTATGAGGTCAATTGAAATTTCTGAATTCCGAAATTTCAAATGAAATTACCGAACTTCTAATAAGTTTGGTGATCTCATTACAATAGCATGTTACCCCACACTGCTGACAATATCACAGCATGATTCGTCATAGCAACAGTATACCTCCATAGCAACAGTATAACAGTATTTACAAAAATGTAAATAATGTATATGTATATTATTTACATTTTTTATTTCTAGTTGACACCACCAGGGATACATGTGACTGTGGAAGGGAGAAGAGGTACAGAAAGCATAGCGCTGGCACTAGCTCCTGAAATGTCCACATATGACGCTATATCAGAAGCAAGAACCCGTTATAGAAATGGTGATGCTTCCATAAATCCATACAGGTAAGCAGTAAGGCGTGTCTTTGGCAAGTTCACCATACTGGTGTAAAGACAAAAGTATTGCGTATGTATTATTGACATCTGTGGTTCATATGCTTCATTGGATTTCTTTGCAAAATTCCTTTCTAGTTCGGTCACCTTGACATTAGGTTTTTATCTCTCTAATTATCTTATAAGGTGATTAGATGGCCGAGGGGACTAGCACGACAGATTTGCAATCGTAAGGCCGTGGGTTCGAATCCCGTGGTAGCCCATTCGTTTTTCTAATTATAGCCGAGTCTGGTAGAGTGTTTGTGAAGGACATCCGGTGCTTTATGCAATGCAGGGTGCAATTCACCGATTTGAGGTTGAAAGGCCGAAGATCGCCGAACTGTGCTTTTATCTAGTGACCAGGCGGTAATAAGTTATCTCCACCGCTTAGATGTTATTGTCTAACAGTTTCATTAAGCGGTATATAAGCGAACTAATTATTATTTATTATTTAGTATTATTAATAATGAACCGGGTCGATTTAATTATGCACTTGACTTCCGGGATGATGAGTTTTGCTTTTGAGAGCCTAAAGTTCATACCTTCACTACATTTAAAAGAAAAAAAATTTGCCACCACCTTCAAATCAGTTCTACAGGTAAGCCGCACCTCGTTTTAGTTAGAAGATATGTTATCACTTTTCTGGTAGTTGAGTAGGTGTACCTTAATGTTCTAAAACGATTTCCCAATATCAGTCAGCCTGTGAGTCACTTTGATCATGTACTGACTGGGAGACCTAAGGGGTTGTGGGAGCTATATGATGGATGTATTTTGTGCAGAATTATCTGGAGAATCCAATGGTAAAACGTAGCCATAAAACGTAAAAAGTAACCGTGTATCTCGAACTAATTCTAACTAGACTCAGAAAGGGCAGGGGATTGAATTTAACCCTTTCACTGCCGCACACGAATACAAGGTGATCTGCCAGATGCGGCAATAGTTAAAATCAGACTAAACATACAGTAATTATAATTGGATGCACTATTTCAGTTGCTAGTCTGGGGCACCGGTCATTTTACATATTAGACAAGTTAGTCAACATAATTCTGGAGTTGTTTTAAAAAGAAATTCCAAATATGTTGTTGCCAAGACTAAAAAAACGTGGCATTCATTTGACATTTCAATTACAAATTGAAATTCTGAAATTTTGCATTTCGGGTTTTTATCTCAGAATTTCAAAAGTATTTCAAAGTTTTAAGTACTACTACATTATAATGGGGACTGGTGGACACTGTATAAGACCTAGATTAATCTCTGATGAGGTTTTTACTGCATTTGTTGGGGATACAGACTCAAATTTCAACTAATAAAGTGAGTTTAAGTCCGATTCTGAATCAACTACCAATGCTAGTAGTAGTAACTATAACAATGGTGAGATTGACAATACAGAAGGTGATGGATATGCCGCCATTTCTTATAGTGCTTGGAAATAATCATATTTACATGTAAGTAATATCATAGCAGCATATAGTATCTTAAATTCCAGTGAAAATACAAAATTAAGATATTTTTAAACATTTGGATTTTCCCTAGACAATCTGGCACTGAGTCACACTGCACTGAGGACAATTCAGCAGTGAAAGGGTTACTGCGCACAAAGAGTAGTATATTACATTATCAATAGGTGCAAAGAGCCAGGATTAACTAAAGAGACGACTGAAAGACGATGAAAGATATCGAGTAATGAAAGACAAAATTTCCCCTATCCAATTTGCATGCTGCAAAATGCATTTGAGTGAAGTCATTACCTGTTATTGTTATTGTTGTTGTAAACCTGGGGAATCAAACATTGGTTGCTTCCCCAGGCTTGTGTGTTAAGAAAACCTTAACACACATTAAATATTCAACAGGCATGATATCTATTCAGTGAGAGATGATTATATATCGGGGAATGGCTTAATTATGCATATTGGTTTATGTTTGATATTTGCTAAATATGCCAAATATCTGCTAAGCTCAACATTTGAGTAGATTTGAATACTTATATGAGTGGATAAAAAATGTGCCTTTCTAATGGTACATCGTTTTATAGGGTTCTAGAATGAATAATTGTTACTATCCACAAACAAGTGGAATCAGCTATTTTCTTTAGGAGGTCGCCTTTTATTTGCACGCTACACATACTTGCTAGAACAGTGGTAAATCAACGTTTCAGTTGTGCCAGATGCTGTGAAGCTTTGGAACCAGCTATCAGATACAATATTAGCTTCTGCAATGGATACTTTCAGGGCCAGTGCATCCCAATGAGATGATTTGAAAAACAACTACCGGTGTTAAATATAAAATACATGTATGTTTGACATTGCACTTATTCTAGCACAAACACTGTACCTACACTTATATTCTTTGTTGGAGAGGCGTAAGAATCTTCTGCATAGCATCCATATGGATACAGATACATTTATTCCATCAAAAATATGAATGCCCAAGCATGCAAAAGTATTTTAGCAGCTATTTTATAGTGCTGCCATAAACTTATATTTTGTACATCTTATACCACGTATTCCTACCTGTATAATTTATACCACATGATCATACACAATCATATATTTATACCACATAATCTTACATGCATATTTATACCACACAATTTTACACGTATATTTTACACCACATAATATCCCACGTAATCTTAAATGTATATTTTATACCACATAATCTATACATGTATTTCATTCCATGTAATCTTACACGCATATTTTATACCACATAATCACACATTTAAATTTCAAACCACATAATATTACATCAATATTTTATACCACATTTTCTAACAAGCATATTTTATACCACGTAATCTTACATATTTCGTAACACTTAATCTTACATTGTATATTTTATACCACGTAATATTTGCATTTTTATTGTACAATTATACATTTGCTCCTGGCAGAGATTTCATCTAATCTTCACCAGGACCTGATATTACCAAACTGAACCTTCACAGCATATGGATGATATACTTGTTAGGTAAGAACAAATGATATTTTGCAATATTTTGTGACTGTCGAATCCGTCACTGGCTATCACTAGCCAAGCGGGTGCTCAAGGATATCATAGAATGATTCATATCTTGTTGATGAATATGTTCTGGATATCTGCCATGTGAGCATGTGTTGTAACTCATCTCTTTCATATATAAAAGCCATTGTCAACTCATGTCCACAAAACAAAGTTCAAAGCACAACAGGTAACAACTAGCATCTTCTGTTTTTCACAATTTGCCTACAATTTATTTGATTATATTATTCAGCTCCTAGAAGACATTAATATGATTTTGTTACGCGCATCCATTAAACTTGAAACTATCATATTAGTACGCTAAAGCTAAGACTATTAGCTATCTAAAGTATATATTTTATTTGGATATCTCTGAAAATAATTATATTAGCATTGCATAAGTAAAATTATTTTGAATATATATTTGAATTGTGATATAAAAACTAAGGGTGCTTTCGGATACTCTCGCGGGGATGAAATAAAAATGTAATCTGCGCCACAATCATGACCATTCGGGAACCCATCGTGGAGTGGGAACAAAAAAATTAAAATATTCGATATAAATATTATTTTTTATTATTTCTGAATAAACGATGGCTAGCGACAGAGGATCATATCATGTCGTTGAAATAAT
>JAOQGN010144389.1:0-11425 GCA_027564295.1 Himantozoum antarcticum
GTAGCTATTTGGTGGCTACGAGGTGCTTGCTTGCTTGACATAGGTGACTCCTAGTAGTGGGTAGTAGTAGATATAAGCATGTACACTGGGGAGCGCGTCAAACCACAACAATATTATTGAATTGTTGGAATAACGCTTCACCAATTTGTTATTTTTAATAAGTTATTTAAATATAATTTTACTGTCACCAATTATATTAAACCCGGAGAAGGAAATTATATTTTGGTTACGTATTAACGAGTTATTTCTAGTGGATACGAGCGCCGAATCCAATGTAAATTGCATCAAATAGATATGTAATAATACATGAGGCATTAACAGGAGTGTGTATAGTACTGTAGTTGTATGTGCATGCCTTGCATATCAGCCCAATTTCATATTAACCTGATTTCATATCATAATACCTAGGCAGATTTTCAGAGCAGCACAATCAAAGTATTCTAAAGGGTATTGACAGACTGCTGTGCGTGCCATGAAATAGAACTTGGGCAAATATCAAATGTAAAGAACCAATACAAATAACAATGTAATCAATTGAGGTGTATGTATTGACATTTGAGGTGTATCTATTGACAATTGAGGTGTATCTATTGACATTTGCAACACCACAAAGAGACATTTTTGTGCAAACTATGCTGACCATTAATTAATTCTTTAGTTAGCCAATTTTCATTTGTTGGCTGTATAAACATTATACAATAATTATATATTAAGTCAGATCTAAAAAAAAAAGGCAAGCACATGGCAGAATGTGACTTTGCAATGGGTGCAACACCGCCCTATCTTGTGATCTTCTGTGCTTCGTTATCAAATACAGCAGCAGAGCCGGGAGAGAGGTGGAGGAGGGGGAGGGGGGTATTAATAGAACAATATATTTTAATTAGCATCAGGAGTTATAATTATAGTTGTCAGGAGGGGATATAAGGCTCCTGACATCACGAGGAAAACACCACCTTTATTAGAACTCTTTTTATGGCCAATTTAGTGATGCAACCACTAGATTACAATTTTACAATGTTTTTGACAGCTTTTGACATTTCTAAAATTAAGATGTGGAGTGTAACATTGAAAATCCAGTGTGCAAATCCAGTGCAAATTCTCAAAATAGCCCCGTTGGGAGAATATTATCAGAGACAATCATTAAAACATATATTATATTTTCTCCACTTCATCAGATTATGCATATTTTACGAAGTTCTGCATAAATTCACATAGCTTATGATGCAATGGATACAAAGGAGAGTAGTGTCTTTGTAAATTGACATGCGTGTAATAATATGCTCTATATATTACATACCTCCTTGTGGGAAAAACTGTCCGTAAACGTGTTTAACTGTATCTTCATTCACTCTCCCAGTGGGACATTCCTGTACATATATCCCACATGCGCAGTCAATACTTTAGTCAGCAATCCGTATTATAGATAGTCGGGTGACACAGTAACGATCGATTGACTGTTAGAATAACCTCCAGTTAGAATAAGCAGATATTATAGGATAATTAGACGGAGTAAGGACAGCATTTCAGCATGTATATATATATATACATATAATGTATGTATATAATAAAATAGTGTCCATTATTACGTTGGAAAATTCTGTTCTTCAAAAGTAAAACTGTGATTGTGTATCTTTGAGTTTAATTTTGGTCTAACTATTCACACTTGTATATGCCCAAAAATATAGCCTACTGCCTAATAGCCAAATAACATACTATAATATACATCTACATACTATAACATAATATAACATACATCTACATACATCTACATACTATAACATACATCTACATACTACATGTTATATGGTTCACTCTTGACCTGTAAGAAGTCAACTTGGAGGTCTCTACTTTGTATATGAGACTACAAGTCACCCCCTTCGATTTTTCCGTTATGTTCAAAGTTTTAACATTAAAATGACAGAATAATTGTGCTAAAGCTGTAACGTGTAAATATTAAAGTGCTGATTCTCTCTATTGTCACGGCCTTTTTTCGGGAGCCTGTAGCATAGCCTCAAAACTGAAACAGTATATAATAATCCATTGACGCGCGTGCGTCACTGTATAACTAAATTTGTCACATTTTTTGATAAGCAACATATTTTTACATAATGTGTCTAGAGGACAAATAGGCTAAAAGTACATTCAATTGATGAAAATATCACCCAAGCCTGCCGGATATTGACCCACTCAATGTGCTATGGCCCACAAGTTGTCATTTAGAAAATAGGGATGTAGTCAACGGGAACCCTTACCATTGCACTGCTTGTCGTATCAACTAATATTTCATAATTATGGTTCTCGAGCACTACTGTCTCCGACTCACTGCTCGTGTTTGATACTTCTTTGGACCAGTACTAAATTTCATGGTTCTGTGAAACGGTTTTTGCTACACTAAAAAGATGTCACTATTCCCAGAGCCATACGAGAGCTGAGAACGCCAGAGCCTCCAACATACTAAGAGCAGTTTTTATACATAACTGTTCTTAGTATGTTGTTTCAAACTGTAATTAAAGTTTATATATAATATATATATACATATACAGAATAAAATTTATACTAGAACATATGGTAAAGCACTCAACACAGTGAAGTGGAGTAATTATGATTATATTATGTGTAATAGAACCTACCTCTTTATGTGTAATGTTATACACAAACATCTCTCCAACAGTGCAGCTCCTCTTTCCTGCTACAGTGCTGTTTCACACGGCTGTTATGTCCGCGATCGTCAGGTCACCTGACGATTGCGGACATAACAGCCGTGTGATATATGTAGGTATATATATATATATGTAGGTATATATGCAAAGCTTACTTATCCTCTTACTTGAGCTTACTTGGCCTTGGCTCTATCTACTAATGATGCACCGGAACACGTTTTTGGAAATCAGAACAGGTTACGGGCCGGGTTTTACTGGGTGGGCTTTACTGGATAGGTTTTACTGGGTGGGCTTTACTGGATAGGTTTTACTGGGTGGTCTTTACTGGGGGACTAATTTCAATACAAATGATTTCAAAGCTACAACAGCTATATGTGTTTATCCTTGCTCTCCCAGCTCTTTCATTTATCGCAGTGCTGCTATAAAAATTATATTCTGGATTTTTCACACTGGCCAAAACTGATCTCCGACTTGCAGCACAATAATCGTGTTTAATACCTGTTTGAAACCTCTATACATGATCTGGATCTCTCTTTTAGTAAACTTTGTACTTCTACAGAGGCTGTCAAGGCTCTCTGGTTTGTATCTGCTAAGAGATATGTGATCAATGACGCCTTCTTCAACTGTCAATAGAAAAGTAGTATAAACAGAACAGACGAACGGTAGTATAAAATACTGTCTGGAGTTGAAACAAGTTCAGCATTATTTGTAGATTCCTTCAATAGTTTTATTGATGTCCATCTGTCTCCATGTCCTTTTGATTTGCAAGTTGAATGCTGAAATGCTGCATGAAATGCTCAGGTTCTGGTTTCCATTAGCTTGTTAGCCAAGAGCTGAAAGATTAGTTGCAATTGTGCCCTACTTTAATCCTTAGCATGCCATTATTTGATTCAGAGCTCAATATAATTCATATATTTATTACATTTGATCTTGATTTGAGGATTTGATTTTAGTGGGAGGGGGGCATCAGTATAATATTGTAATGATTATGCAAGATCTAAAGAATTTAATGACAGAGAAGTCTAAGGTTAGCCTATATTCTTAGGCTACACTGGAATAGGGAATTGTCTTGCAACAACAACACCCACACTTAGGTACCAATGCAGTGCATAGTAACAAAATACAAATAATACAATGCAAACATACAGTAAACTGAAACCGCACACCCAGGCCACACACAAAGGAAACTTGCAAAGCACAGCAAAGTTCCCAAGTACACAAATTCAATATTATTTGGAGTAGTTGTTGAAGAGTTTAAAAAGCCTGTTTTGTCAAGTTGATTATATCTCTCACGTTTCTTTTCTGAAATCAATCTATATTGTATCACACTTCTAAACATAAATTTATAGTCTATGATCTATTGGGTAAATTGTGTGCCTTCTATTGGGCATAAAAAGCATCGATGAGAATCCACCAAAGCATAACTCCATAAATTCCAAAGTTGCTAGTTTATAATAAATTGCTGGTAATGCCCAGAAAACATTTATTAAAATGTGCAGAATTTTTACCTCTAATGAATAAGTTACTGAAAATGGGATCTATGCTCAATATATTATTATGCCAATTATTGCAATTACAAATTACAGCAATTATGATCCTTTTATTTGCTTGGCCACTGGCCAGGCATTTGTTGTCAGTGGTAACAGAGGGAAATTCACTATGCATTGGCCATTGGGTGATATCATTATTATTATTATTAGTTCGATTGGTAAAGAGGAAGAACCTTCTAGGCGGCAAAAGCCTCCAGGTAGTAGTAAGAATTGAACTTGTATCTTTGCAGTTAACTTGTATCTTTGCAGTTAACTTGTATCTTTGCAGTTAACTTGTATCTTTGCAGTTAACTTGTATCACTGTTGCAAGACGTAGTGGCAAGCAAGAAACAAAACAATTTTACAAAAAAGGCTAGATAATGTCTATAGTATTCCTATAATAGCGATAATGGCATCACAGCTGGTAATGAGTAATGACATAACTACAGTCATGTTGTTACATAGTCATTACTGACTATGTTCATTGTTCAGACAGATAAATATAGTAAAGGAGACTGCAATAAGCTGCAGCCTCTGATTAATTACATGTTAATTTCTTCCAAAAACTTAAGGTAATTATGTTACATTTACTGCTCACAAATTAGACTCTAACAAATATTATGCATCATCCAATTGGTTGCAAAAGCATCTTAATTTCCCCTTACCACCAGTTATTTTTATAACCTTATGCATCAATATAACCGAAAGACAAACTGAAGTTATTTAATTATTAATTTATTGTTAACGCAGTTCAAATGCAAAACGCAGAAGGTAAAATCCGGTGCAGTTTATAAAACTGATTAAAGTGCTTACAAAAAGTGCCAATTAAAAGAGCGGTGTCGTTGAACCTTACCAGCCTTCTTCTTCATCAGCTTCCTCTTTTTCTTCTGGTCCTTGGTATTTTTTTGGCCCATACCTTTGATAGTAAGCAGGGCCATTACCGCCGCTTCGCCTTGATCCATGGCTAGGCGTTTGTTTTTTAAATTGCAACAATTTTACTAAGCACGGTGTCGATTGACCCAAATATATAACCACTTATCTGACAATTGTGATAGCAAGTGGAATGAATGACTACGTTGCACATTTAAAAGGTTTCATTATTTAACTGCCGCCAGCCGATCACTCTATTGGCTAAATGTAAATGAATCTATTAACCTTCTCAATAGGATAATGTGTACGATTACTAATTACAGCGCAATTAGAATGCACAACATTGTGGTTGCTGATTAGTGTAAACACAACCACCACAAAATCTTAGCTCAAACAGTACTATAATAATTATAACCTATTATATGTTTACAAATTAATAGTGTAGAACATAGCTAAGAGAGAAAGCTTATTAATTATGTAACTTACTGCAATTGTCCTGGTGAGCTTCTAAAATGTAAAATTAATAGACAAGTCCAAATATATTAGTAACATAATTCATTTAAATAATGTGTTTGTTCAACTAAAGAAATATAATAATAATATCTGTGTTTATAATACTAAAATATAAAATATGAATTATTACGCTCCGTTGTTATCAAAGTCAAATTACATATGAACGACTATGATTATTGCATATGTATAACAACGTAGAAGGGCAATATATACAATAATTGTCAAACAGCTGGAACCCAACTTCTGCCGCATGAGGCAGAAGCCACCAAAACGGTAAGCCGGCAAGATGGTCAGTTAATTACACTGATGTCTAAGGAACTGCCTGCTAATATAATAATAATAAAAACAGTAAGACGGTTGATGCTACCAGAACGTTGCCACCAGAACGATGCCACCAGAACGATGCCACCAGAACGATGCCACCAGAACGTTGGTAATAATGTAGGCAATTGTTAATGTTACTGTTCACCTCAGGTCCTTGCCATGGAGCATGGACCTGAGGAGGCGCGGGTTATAAAACCATTGCAATATTGTGAAAATAACTATAATCGTGACATTTGAAACGGCGTAGGCAAAATTAATAACAATTACAAGAAATTCAGCAACCCAGAACATTCAGAACAACATAATATTCATTTATACACATTATTTGACACCATGGGCTAGCTAAGCAGGCGAGTGGCTAGCCAACCATTCATGTGTTCTATGAACCAAATATGTAAACAATACAAAACTAGCTGAACTTCAACTCTATTGTATTTTATTATAAATCATTATTATCTCAAAATCAGTATTATGAGTACCAATTATAGGTGAACATAGCTCAAGTGCTTTAAACTCAAGTAACATAAACTGAGAAGCAATTTAGCAAGACTGAAGATAGGAAGCTGGCACCTTAAATATACAATGCACTTACACAGTGTATAAAATAAAACCAAATAAACAGCTAAATTACAATGCTAATTGCATCCGTTGAACAAGGAGAAAACTTCCATGCGCAGTAACTATGGTAGTGTAGTGATATAATGGCAGTGTCCATATGACCTAGCACAGCGATTGCAGATAAACTTGTTGTAATCAAAGATTTCTGTCTGGTTTAATGCTTATACACCTAGAAGCTATGGACTACTAACATGGACATCTTCGTAGCCTGTAGGTTACACTCCTGTTTATTTCAATATTTGTTTGACATTGAGAAGAGAGCATTATCCTATGCCAGCTGAACACTAGTGTCTGCCAGGCTCTTTGAAGGTGGGGGTTTTCTAATCCCCAATCCTCCACCCCAAAAAGCCTAGCACAGGCAAGTTGAGAACCACGTTATACATAATTAAAAACAGGTAGAAAATACTCAACACACTGCAAAATAATGAGAAACCATATCCCTTGGCATCAGTAGTTGGTATTAGCATAAATCGTATAGTTGAACGAAATACATTGATCTCGAACATCACTAATACTAATCATAAAGACTATTTATTACCAGGTAGCATTTGCAGAAAGGACTTTAGTTATCTGAACAAAATCCTGGGTTCAAGTCTCACCGAGTACCTGCAGGCTTTTGCCTTAAAGCAGGTAACATTTTTTATTTTGACACTGGCATTTGTGCTGTGATCTCCTAATTGCTAGATTAGGTCTATCTGGATATCGCACTCACAATTTTCCAAACAAGGAAGTTTTAACGCCCTCCACTATGATCATAGAACTTAGGCTAAATTAATGATAGTTCAGCATGTTATTTGTGGAAGCTGTGTTGCTATCTTCATCGCAACAGTGGCAAGAGATAGTTACAAAATCTCAATTCGGACGTCTAATTTATATATGTATAATAGGAAAGGTGGAGATCATTGATGCAACATCAGCTGCATATTTGTAACAATTGGAATGGCACGCTAAAAGTCAGTTAGCTGATACAATAGTATCAGAAATGCCAAACTATAAATTTATAATTCAATCCTGTTATGTTTTAAGTTATGGAAGTGTCCACATCATCATCAGCTACATAGTTGTAACAATTGCAGTAGCACGATAAACGTCAGTTAGCTGAGACAATAGCATCAGAAATGCCAAACTATAAATTTCTAATTGAAACGTGTTATGCTTTAAATTAAGGAAGTGTCCACCTTGTCGAAAAATAGCAGTATTGACTGCGGTTGCCAAAAACTTGGTAAAGCAGAAAATGATATAAAAATAACAAAGATACCAATTAAATAGATATATATATTATAAGTTATATGACTACATGTATAATATATATATATATATATATATACAGTAAATATATTATCATATTTGAAATACCCTATTCAGTGTTCATGAAATATTATTTGCAATGCTACGCAGTACCACAATTCACAACCAAATTTCCATGTAAAAATGAGTCAAAGTCACTTTCGTTTACTAAAGTTGATGGAGTTAATTATACATACCTTTGTTCTTGATAATGCTGAGCTGAGGAGTTTTATTCACCGCTGGCTTTTTGGGCTCAATTAATGGTTCAGCCATATTATAATACTAGTTTCACTCTAACTTTGCTACTGCTGCTGTCCAACTAAATGCATATACATAACATTCTATAGAGTTGGGCATAATAAGAATTTCATTAATTGATTATGAATATATTAAACTGTTGTCGCTGTTCAAGTTTTATTTGATCTTTTGTTTAACAACTTTTGTATGCAATGAATAAAAGAGTTAGATTTGCCATGAACAGGCTACATACATTCATAATTCATTTTGAACAGCATTTTGAATTGCTGTATCCAGCAGTATAATAATGTGCAGTTTAGTACACTTTTGCCCTTATTTATTATGGTAATGGTCTCACATGGTAATGTGAGAATTAATTCTTTGAACAATAGAGGCAAGTGGTGAAAGAGTTCATTGCTCAATAATTAATGTATTTACAAAAAACAATTAATATTATGCAAGATAGCTCCGCTATATAATTATATATAGACTTTTTTGATATAATAACTTTTGTCACCATAGATGACTTTTATAACTTTTCGAACATGACAGGCTTAAAAATCAAGACTATAATTATGAAACTATGCTATTTTGAATAGGTATACATTGTTAAGGTGTATATAATACAGTTTCAGTAGTGGCGCTATTATCTCAAACATTAGGAAGTCAAAGTGCTACTCCAAAGTGCTAAGTCAATTGATGTAACTGCAAGTTGTCTGCTTTCAGGATAAGACAACTTCAGTCTAAGTTTTCATTTTATAGGTAGATCACTGGCTATCTCGAAAAAAAATGTGCAAAATTGCACCTTCATTGTTTTGCTAGACTGGGCATTTAAATATCTGTATAATATTATGCATGGCTAATAACAAATTTATGCAGTTATTTTCAAGAGAGCACAACTCTCCTCATTTTAAAACAAAACAAAATAATTCAATAAACTGAATATTCAATACACCGCAGTACACATGACATTTGAAGAATTATTTTAATTTATTATTTTACTTGAACATTAATTTGGAAATGGCCACCACTCCTGTACTTCTATATAATTAGGTACAATATCCAACTATGTATGCCAATATGTAGGCCAGCATAGGTATGAGAACATCAATCTAATATTTCAAATTTGATTTGTTAAACATCATTTGTCTTGCAGATGTAAGTTGACAATTCAGGTGTGACAAAGCATCAAGAGTCAGCTCTACTCAATTACGCTGACATTTCTTAATTATAGCCTTACCACAATATTGAGCTATACTCTTGCTCTCATGGGTGCAAACTAAACATTTAAACAAACCAAAATCAAGCTGTGCTTGGAACATTAAAACAGCTCAATTGCTGAATCAGAATTGGAGTAAGAAAGATGCACGTATAAGGTTTGAACCTCATCAATTTATGCT
Source organism: Himantozoum antarcticum (assembly GCA_027564295.1). Taxonomy (NCBI): domain Eukaryota; kingdom Metazoa; phylum Bryozoa; class Gymnolaemata; order Cheilostomatida; family Bugulidae; genus Himantozoum; species Himantozoum antarcticum. Next base: position 9,439 of record JAOQGN010144389.1, read on the forward strand.
CAGACACATTGAATGCAACACAACCTTCACATACCTAATACATTGTACTGCAATACCGTGCTGGACTGTTGGTATTGCATTGTGTTGGTATTACATTAATACGTGTAAACCATTAGAGCACGAGGTGACAACTACTGCAAAACACGGCCATTAAAACCAGTAGAGGACTGTCCATTGCTATTGTGCATTTGTTCTACTTTTGTTAATTTGTATATTCAAGCAATGTAGCACACACAGCGAGATGTTTGAATTGTATTGTTTTAAGATGTAATCTAATAGCTGAGCTAGTCGAGGGAAACTCACCTGCGTCCAATATATTGCCTGCTGATTAGAGCACACCTGGAGAGCACACAGAGCAACTTTAGAGTTAAAAATCTTTCCCAAGAATTCTTAGCAGAGAAATCAATGGACATTCAACATCATGTAGATATCAATACTATGCATTAAATGATTAAGATTCCGAGGCGTCCAAAATTACAAAATGATTACACATTATTTTGTTAGTCAGCAATGACATAACTATGTTAAATAAATGTACCTCAATAAATTATGCTGCACTTTGTTTGATGCAGTCATTTTATCCCAATTAGAAAAAGCTACACCAGTCACACCAACAAAATGCTGCTGGAGACATCTTTAGAAATGCAATTTATTTACACTATGAAATGCCGCAGTACACTGATATCCCACTAATATACACCAATGCTGTTACTGTCACTAGCAATTTGACACAGCTTTAGTAGTTGTCCAAGCGTGGAGTGAAAAACATGACAAAGTGCCGGCGCGGGAATGATAAATTGCCAGCAAAAATATACATCTGCAGAAGAATATTAGCAACTACTATCTACTATGGTAACAATTATTTTTAACTTGGGAGTTATGCATCACTGTATGAAAAGTGGGGCAACTCCTAATTAGCAGTATGAATTGAACTAATACATTGTACACCGATTTAAAAATTATGAGGAATTGTTTGTATAGGTATAAACGCGTAAGGGCTAAAGCGTGAGTTAAATATTGAACTCATGCAAGAATGGCCAAGAATGTGAACTGTTATAAGATGCAACCATTAAATATCATAACCTAAAGCTAAAGCCGGTTTGAAATTGATTTTAAAACTCGTCTGTTTACATATTGTTATGGTCCAGAAAAAAGGCAGGCACAACAATGTGCCTCTCCTGGTGTGAGCTTAGGCATAAATATGTTGTGCAGTAGTTCGCATTAAATGTGTTGATGGCTATAACATCACGTAGGGAATTCCTGCTATATAATTGAAAAGTGTATTTTACATTGAAATCAGCGATGGAAGATAACTCCGGTCTCCCAAAACTATACTGTAAAATATAGCCAGTTTATCTGTGACACCAAAGCAGCTTAGCTCACTAAGTGGCTCAGGTTTGTGTACAAAAATTACTTCACACTAGGCCCTCAAATCGGTTTTGGGTTTGGTGCGTTTGTGGTCACAATGTAATTAGACCTAAATCTTTATTGAGAATGTATGGCTGAGCTCAAAATCAAGTTCTACAAATAAAGATATTGTGTTGAATTTATATGCTTGCCTCTCCCCAGGTCTTGGATAAGGCCTGGGGCTGACATTGCATTATTAGCACCAAACCAAATACCCTTGCTTTGCACAACTGTTTGTGTACTGCTCTTGTATTACCTCATGCCGGCTGGTGAACTTGCCGGACAATTAACATAAACACTTTACCACCAGCCTGCTCCTTGTAGCAGGTGATTGTATTGTTTACTTTTGAATGTTTTGCTAGGTCGGCCTGTCCGACCCATGCCCACTACTTTCCTACACAGGTCTACGCGACCTGCCACGCCCACTACTTTCAGTATATATAGAGCTTTTTTCTCACAGTGGGCATCATTCGTTTTTATCATATTGTAAGGGACACTAGTTCCTTTTTGATATTTGGTGACCTTAATAAACCATTTTACTTGTTCAACTGTTAATTCGTCTGTCTTGGGCTGTAATGTT
>JAOQGN010144500.1:0-11424 GCA_027564295.1 Himantozoum antarcticum
GAGACCTTCAATTGGTTCCCTTTTTAATGGGCCGATTCTTCTTTTCTTTGTAACCTCGTCGTTCAGTTTACTTCTTAATCCTTAATTCACCGGAACTAGTCTGAATCACTTTTTGGTTAAGCAATAGTCCATTTTAATTTCCATGGAGAAACCCTTTGTGAATCCTTCCACGATAAAACTTTCCTCTTGGCATCCCCTGATGGCCTCTTGGAGTGCTTCCAGTTTCACTGGTGACCAGATGTCAAAGTTAGCTATGCTATCACTACCTATACAAAAAACAAAACACCTGTAACCATACCTACCTAATCATACCTTAAATTGTCCAATAACACTGTGTCCTAATCTACGATGCATTTGAGTGATGGCCGACAATTACGACATTATCTATTAGTGGTCGAGTAATGGCCGACTAATACGGCATTGTTCCTATTTATTCCATCTCTATTTTACCCTTATTATTAACATGACACGGAAATAAAGATACCGGTGTAGGTGAATATCCAATCTATTAGAGTTATGGCTACTCGATGTTAGACTGAGAGCATTCTATACACAACCACTGAAGTTGGGTCATTTGTTAGCTCCGAAATTAACTTTCTTGGCAGTAAATGTTCATGTCACCTCATTGGTCGGAGACGTCGGCCACTATAACTGACGCACATCTAACATTACTTTGAGGGAAGGCGTATCAGAGGTCAAATCTATTATACAGGAATCTGCCATTGTATGGACTTTCATGGACACAAAGCGTATCGCTCTTCTACTATTTATGATTTGGTTGCACTATCAATCTTTGTCTTGTGTCCATTTCCATATTATTTAAATGATATGGTATCAATTTCTCATTTTTCTAGTGAACTATCATGTAATATTCCTTTAAACTAAATATGTTCAATACTATGTATTTCTACATCTATGTCTACGTCTATGGCCGATTAGTCACATAGACGTAGACGTGCATATCAATTATGAATGTTTATCAGATGATGGAAAGTGGCCACAAAAATGTCCGTCCCACCTACTATCTAGCCCCTACCACCTACGACTTTCCATTCCATTCTGACATGGCCCTGTCAGTGGAAGATTAATAGCTGTTCATTGCTACTCATTTCACGGACTTGACGTAGTGTTACGATGGAGTATGCAAGCATACAGCTCATTAAGCATGCTTGAATTATGATCTCAACTCTTCCTTTCTATTTTAGGTATGATACACATGAATAAGAATGGTGAGCTCACTGTCTTCCCTAATATGACATCATATCCTGACGAGAACGTGCCTACATGCCACAGGTCAGTATAGGAGACAAGTAGGTGTATGGGTGTGGTGAAGCAGCAGATGTTCCACTCCATTGATGTTATGTATACTACACACATTTTGAGCCTCAATAATCATCGCCAGTCTGCAATTGTGGATTTGTGAAACAGCGTGTTTGACTCTCCAAACCAATAAATCTGAACACTTATCTGCAACTCAATTAGGAACTGTCAAGTATGAACCACTCATACCCCTAAATGGCAAAGGTAAAATTTTGCTCCCTCTGTATTGCTGTATTTTCCATCGGATTAAAAATAGAAGTTTTCAAGATCTACAATCCTATTCGCAATGTCAGGCACTAGTTCCGGTCACAGTGAAATGTTTACTACCACATTGAGCTACAGATACCATTCAGATGGTTAAAAGTACTTACAGTATTTTAGAAACATGCGAAATGAGTCTCATTAGAACAAAAGCCTACTAAATCATCATTAGCCTATAACCTATACAATAGTTTACTATAGAAATACACGTAGGTTGCACCCAGACATTATCTTTCTATTGTCAGATGAGAAACAATTTATTGTAACGCATTACTCTAAATATTATCATAAACAACTTTCAGTCACTGCACTCCTTACTCGGTGCATTGTGCATGGACAGGATGTGGTATGACTACTATTGCTATGGTACACTCCACGCAGGTGAATTGGTATTCCCACAATGTCAAAGTCAAACCACCTATATACTTGTACAAGACAATATCGGGCCTATATGTCATTCCAGAACTGTAACTGGCTTAATTGAAAACAAGCCCAGCATAAAATAAAATTCCCTCTAATATCACGCACTTCAGATACATTTATTTATAATTATAAATATAATCCAACAATTAAAATATTAGTGGACAAAATCGATTTGTCATATTCATGCACAAGTTTATACTGTTTCCCAAGTAACAAAATGCAAGGCAGTGCACAGATCGAATAGGTTTCTGTGTCATTGATTCAGATCCATTGCAGACTGCTGGACAACACTTGGCTGCACCAAATATCTATCTTAAACAATTCTCCATATTATTACATTATGATGTTATAATTTGGGACAATTCTAATGCTGATCTATAGCTTGCTTGTACTCCACAAGAAAGGTCTTCGCTCAGACACATCGATGCTCAGACACATCGACCACATTGAACGTAAAATGTTACATCTATGCTAATATCCATTGGATATCTGTGATCAATAAATTCCCTAGCACAATGGGTTCTAAAATTCACAATCTCTAGACAATCTTTGGCAAATGAAATAAAATGATAAAACTGAAGGTAGAGGTCGGACGGAACTTTCGTTAGAGTAATGATTAAAGGCACAAACCCAAGATTGAAAGTTTGAAATAGCCTACCCAAGTGAATAGTTGAATTGAACCACATGGAAAACAAGATCATCCCAGCACAGCTTTGAATGCTTGCCAAGGTGTCGAGGTGACACAGATGGAAGCGGCTAGCACTTCTAACCCAAGGGTTGGAAGTTTGGGTCCCAACTGTGGCATTCTGGCAAAGCGCTTTCACCAAGCTCCTAACCTGTATTTGCTGGGTTGATTCGGATCAGAATCTAACATACAGGAAGCCCCGTGTGTTGCAACAATACCGCCAGCACGTAAATGACCCACCTCTCTCCTAATGGAAAAGGGGTAACTGAAAAGCTGTCACTGGCTAGGCCATCTCCGGAAATGTTCCGTAATGGATCCCTCTGGACTTAGTTTACCTTTTCCAAAGTGAGAGTTTACTGAGGCCTAGGAAACCTCTGTCACTCTCAAAATATAAGCCCAAGCAGTATCACACATGATGCAGTCATCGTGTAACTAGATAGAGAGTAATATATCAATACAACAGTACCACATAGTAGACTCTCCACTCATTATGTTGTTGACTAGGCCATCCACCACATAGTAGACTCTCCACTCATTATGTTGTTGACTAGGCGATCGTGCTAAGGTTGTATTTTTATTCATCATAAATTTTGATAGAAACATTCCTTGATTTGTACTTGAACAATGATTAAGTTGAATAACGTGTTCATATAAAACATAACAAACACTTCTGAAGCGGGTAACATGCATAAAGTTCTTTTGAAATTGTTAAATTAAGCTTGTTACTGGCAGATATTATACCATTAAACTTTATACCTATTGACAGCAATGTGTCGTCACACATAGTGAATAACGTAATGGAGTTAGGCTACGCAGAATTATGACTAGCAGTCAACATGCCAAGTTTTGTGAAGTGCTCAATGCCACTAACCTCAAATTATCAAATCGCAAAACACTTACCCTTTAATTTCTATTCTTGAAAAAAGTCAGACTTGCTAGGAAGGAGTGTTTATACACTGTCATAGTTGGGTAGGTTGAGTCCTAAACCTTGCACCACTTACCAATTGCACAACTCCATCACCTTGCATCAAATCTCAAGCTGTAGATCTAGTTGGATTAAAATACTTTTCTCTCCATTTCAATGAAAGTTTTCATATTGACAATCTTATTGTATGTATTGCTATAGATATTGTCTATTGGATACACTCTATGTCATTGACAATAATAGTCTATCACATCATATTTCTTTGTCTATCATATCATCACTATTTCATTGACAAATATAGATAGCTATTATATCATCACTTAATGCATATCGTTTGGTTAGCATTTCATTAAGAAGTTGCCTACAGTATCTATAGTACCTACGGTGCATATTGTATCATATTCCCACTATTTGTTTATCATAATTATTGTCTCATTGAATGGTTACCTATAATTATATCCTCCCACCTTTCAGGTCTGACCTTATGCAGCAGTTTTTCATAGCGCAGACCGATACACTGATGAAGGTACACTGGGACGATGTACTCAAGAACAACGATCACTACGACTTCTTATTCAATGCCAAAAGAAATAAACTTAGACTTGTGACTTGCACAGACATCAAAGTTCTTCATAACAAAAAGGTAGTTTGGAATTTTTGACACTTATTTGACCATATGATTGCCATGTAAATCCTTCTCCTATGAAGATGGTTGGATATTCGGTAGGGCTGTGTTCCATTGGGTGTTGGCTGGAAATGGAGGGACTGGTGATTGAAGAAGGCATGCAAGTTTCAACAGGTTGGAATGACCGAGTTGAAATGGAGGATGCGTTTACCACCATATGCCCTTCACACATCCATCTCCTGGCAGCACTCCCACCTACCCTAGTATTGAACAGTGTATTGAATGGAGATTTGGAATGTTGAAACCAATGTTAAAAGAAGATTGCAATAAAAAAATATTATGAGATATTAAAACAATTATGGGTGTACATGCCACATCTATCTTACAAGTTTTTTTAGTCTTGCAATACCCCAACCCCAAAATGCCAGACATCAGTCGATATGGTTTTTGGGGTTTGAACTTTGAACCCTGGGTTTGAAGTTTTGCAAGACCAAAAAGTATGAGAAATGACGGAAAGACAAAGATGAATGTTGCACTTCCACCTTAGAATGGATATTGAATCCATCCCTGGTTGTCTTAGTGCTGGGGACTGCTATTGACAGCGGATGACAACGGATGACATCGTACAGTATGGTCTCTTGAGATTATCTTCTATACGTAAATACGTCTTTTTTGTTCTCTATACATGCCAATGTTTCACCATGGTTGCATTCAAAACACTCGTCAGACCGTCAGTCACAAACTGAACCTTTAAGTGGTTTATCGATTATAAATTATTCTGCTGGGAATGGCTGAAGACTGGCAATGCGTGGGGGAGGAATAAAACCTTTATGTGAACTCGTAGAACATAACTAACTATTGTAGATTGATAAGCATCATATTATTATAGCACTTTGATATTCATCTTGCTGGAATAGTTAGACACAAATTTCTTTTGTTTCGATGTAACCGTTTGTAAGAGTTTGACTTTCTGTTTTGTAAGGTAATTGATAGTAATAGATTGACACCAAACAATCGGGTCCCATAGTAATAGATTGAGAGTTTGCGCGGTGTACGCGTACCTCGCAACATATGATTGAAGAAATTGAATCTCTGTCGTTTCTCACCAAAGTCCGAAACTCCAAAACCCAAATCTCAAACTGAGTCAAGAAGGCATTAAGACCAAATAATCAACTTCTAAAGTAATCTGCATCTTCTATTTTGTGTTCATCTCGTTTGCAGATATGTCAAGATAAAGTGGCTCCAAGTCTGATGCAGAATTATTTGAATGTGCGGGCAGAGAGGTGGCTTAATTTGACTTCCTATGTGTTTGCCAAGTGGAATATCTCCATACTATTTGATGAAACCGGCAAAAAAATTAAATTGGATAACAAAACCGGCAGACCAGTGATCGAGCCAGTTAAACGGGTCATTGTTACTCCCACCCATCCACATAGACAATACTTTGAACAGGTATTTATCTAAACCTTACTCATTTCCAAAGCTACCCCAGATCTACAGGTGTTAGTTGGAGATGTATTTAAAATATAGAGATGTGTGCAAGCTGATGTCATTGCTTAGGATTTGGACTTTGTATGACATCTATTCTCGGTACATTTCCTCTACAGTTTCGTCAGAACGACTGAGTCTAAGTTCTCAATTTCCGCTTTGCAGCTCCATAATCCCCAGACCCAAGGATCCTAGTTCAAGTCAAGGTGACACCACTGAAAAGATATTGTGCCCAAATCTCTGCATTTTTATATATTTTCAAATCAGTTCCATTTTATCATGTGTGACCTCAAGGAATGTCCTGATGGAATGCACAGGTGCATCTCACGTTCGTATGCTACAGTCTATGTTGACTATGTACTTTTAGTGTTGCTTAAAATAAATATCGATAATTATTAGTTTCTTCTTTTTAATATTCGCATATTAGTATGCTGAGGAATAACAGCAGTATTTTAGTATGCTGTGCTAATGCTAATGTATGCTTTACTATGCTTTACTATGCTAATATGCTGAGGAATAACAGCAGTATTTTAGTAGTATTACACATCTACTAATTGTTGTGCAAGCAATCGGCTAATTTGTTCCGGCATAACTTACATGTAGATTTGAATGAAAGGGATGTTTTGTGATTCCTATTGATTGTAGCATTGTGAACGTGTTGTTTGAATCATATTAATGACGTTGTTAGACACAACATGCTGTAGTGTGTTACGACGTCATGTTTATTTTAAGAAGCTCCTTTTATGACTAATCGTTATATGGCAATGTGGGTCTATCGACACAGTGCTCAGGAACAAATGATACTCAATGAACACGCCTAAGTTCTATTCCCTTTGTGGTCAAAAATTAGGCTGTAGTTTTGTCCCAGTCTCCGGAACTGAGGGAATTTTTGCTAACTTTGCACATGAACAATGCTTCTCTTTAAAAGGAGAAACTAAAGCTTCTGTACCTCCATCATGGCTGGGAATCCGGTAGTTTGTACCACACCTGTGTATGCAAAAGAGAAATCTGTATCTAATTTGTGTTTAAGGATGCAGTAGTGTTTTACTCCCTTAATGTCTTAGTGATATTTCTGCATACCCGGCTTTGGTACTCAAATGCCTCCTTGCACATGGGTGCAAAAAAACACATAAACCTAGGTTAATCGTGTTCCAAATCCGAAGTCTTTTGAACCAAAATAGGTGGGGGATATGTCTGGATTTTCGCTGCACTTTGGCATCTCATTACCGATATAAATCTCATCGAGGACACAACTCTATCATTATTTATTTGCTTGTAGTCAATACTAGACAATCACAATAACAATCATCCTGGGTGGTACAGTCTGAGAGTAATACCTACTAGCAGGAAGAATTATATAGTATACAAGCAACTGAACAGGCAAGTAGCAAGAGTACTTGGGCTACAGTAACTCGGTGTTAAGTTACTTAACAATTACTTAGTTAAGTTACAGTGGTCTAGAAATTAGGAGGATGTGAAGGAAAGCAATTGGGGTCTTAAAATACAAGCCTCTGTTATGAGTAAATGTTACAGCTAATCTCCTGGTTTTCAAAAGAAGCAAATAACATGTTGAAAGCTTGGGGTTGTGTTGATCTAGACTACTAGATTACCGGTAGTTGCTAGCTAAGTTTGCAAAAATTAGATTCTAACATGGACTTAATATGTCACGGTTATTAAAAGATTGCATATGCTGTATCAGAAGCTAGGCTATGTTGTATCAGAAGCTAGGCTATGTTGTATCAGAAGCTAGGCTATGCGTTATCAGAAGCTAGGCTATGCCTTATCAGAAGCTAGGCTATGTTGTATCAGAAGCTAGGCTATGCGGTATCAGAAGCTAGGCTATGTTGTATCAGAAGCTAGGCTATGCTGTATCAGAAGCTAGGCTATGTTGTATTGAAAATGGAAACTCAGCATAATATGGCCATCGCCAAACATCACATTATGGTTATTAGTTTTATGCTCCACTCTCAAAGAAGTGGTGCTTCAATCTTTATGCTGTATTATATTTCATTTTGAAATGAGTTAATTACACATTTATATAAATTATATGCTCCGAATTTCCTTACTGCTGAATTATATTCTGTGCCGAGAGACTGATGTCTGATGTGGGTGGCATATTCCTCCACATTTTAAGGCTCATGTACAGCTTCTCAGCGTTGCTGCAGCTTCAGCACTTGAGTTAGCCAAAAAATGTGGTTTGTTTAACTGCAAAGTATCGTGCAAACTGTCAATGAGTGTGCGGATTTGGTTTCTATTTGCTGATCACAGTCGTTACACCCAGTCATTGTATATGAAATTCGGCCTTATGCAATAAACAAACAAAAGCTGAATAATTGTAACTCTTGTGAATAATCTGCATATCCACTGGGCGTGACGATACTTCACGCAAACGATCATTTTTCCAAGAAAGAAAAAAACAATTTATTGTTATCTTCAACAATGCTAACGTCACTTGTCAAACAGTTGCTTCAACGAATCATGGGCAATAAAAAGGAAGATAATTTCTATTGCGTAATCCACGCCGCCATTAAGAGTCAGCTGTCTACGCTAACCATGAGGTGTGATCAAAACAATAGAGATTAAAATTGCTGTTCAAACTACTTGTGATCAATAAGAGGTATAGGTTACTCTAAACTGCTAACTGGCAGGCTTGTTGTAATATTTAGCTAGTATTTGCCAATTGTTTCAACTTGCACAGCCCATACTGTCATATTTCACTGTATGAATCATTAATGTGTATGAACAGGTTTTGCACTTTATGCTTTATGCTGTAAAATGTTTAAGTATATAAATAAATTATTCATATATTAAGGGCTAGAATACAGAATGTTGCCTGCCATATCCTCATTATTTCAATAAGATGTTATTCACGAAGACTTTTCACAATTGCCAGTGAAATTGAATGGCATCTACTTAAATGTTCAAGTACTAGGCATATCCGTAGAAATATCCCTAGAGAATTTAACAAAGTAAATATAATATCTTCATTTAAGACAACAGTAGGAATTTTGTGCTAATGAAATTTGTGAAGCAGAAAGACATGGCCGCCGGGGTTTGATCTTGCTGTCAGCTGGGTGTTAGTTGGGTGTTCTAAAAGTAAGTGAAGCTCACAAGTAGTAATAGTTATAATAGTCAGTAAAAAAATCAATGTAAAGATGAAATCCCGGTTCCACCATTTCTTTGTGATTTACCAATATTGATAATTTTACATCACAATTTCACTGTTGAAAAGTGATGAAAATCACATTGTGATTCATCACATTCATTAGAAGTGTTGAAAATATCTGGATTCCTGCTGGCGGCGTACATATGATATGGTGCATATGATATGGTGCCATTGCAATATTGAGCCAGCCACCTCGTTCTATATAATATCCCTGCAAAATCATTCCATAGAAGAATATGATGTAATTCGAGAATATTCCGAGGAACGATAACATCTTACTCATGTGTTTATCTTCTATTACAGATGCATGTACTGGCTGGGTGGAAAGTTAGAAGTGGAATATGACCGACACTCATCTTTTCCTAACAAAAAACAAGTTATTTCTTTTGAATTTCACCATCTTAACAGCTCGTGCCAAGCTGCTGAAGATTTCTGGAAACTGAATAAATTTGGCAAACTAGACAAGCGACACGTTTATCTCATTACAGCAGTCAGCAATGACGCCACTCACATGGACCGTCTGCTAGCACTGGTGAACAACCAGACCAATCGCCAGCATGTTACATTTGTCGTAGTGGATATGGGCAAAGACACTGAGAAGTACGATCTGTCTAAACACAAGACTTTAGTCAACACAGAATACTTGTACCTGGGAGGACCGTTTAGCCGCTCTATAGGATTGAAGAAAGGCTTCAACTACGCCAAGCAACTCGCAGCTAGTAAAGGTCAAACAGACGCCATTGGCTTCTCAATAGACACCAGCATTATTATACCTTATAACTTCAGTGATATCATTCGATCTCATGTCAGGTGCGGGCTTTCTTCCTTCGCCCCCGTATGCTATAAACACAAAGAGCCTGGAGGCTATTGGGTCACAACTGGGTAAGTATTTCTAGCTATCTCAATTACAACATAGTGGAACCAAAGCATCAGGCTTGTTCGGTTAACTGATGGTTGACGATACCGACCATGTAACCGATGGTTGACGATACCGACCATGTAACCGATGGTAGAGCCAACATTTAGCCTTCCCTCAAATTAAAATGTCATCTTTGATCGGTAGGTTGGATAGAATGTGTGAACTAAAAGCGCATGACGACATGACGACATGACGACATTGCACAGCCTACGCATTAGTACTATGAGTACTATGACATAACACTCCCTATGATATGTGTTTGTGTCCAATGGCCCCATATTAGACACAGTAAGAAATCACGTATTATATTCTAATTGGGCTTCTATTCTAATTACTAGCATAGTGCTGGGCTACGTAACATGAACCGGAGACGTAGATGCCGAGTGCGTTAGTAAATGGCTGACTGCTTCCCAATGGGAAACTTTAGACTTACTTCCAAACTGTTATGTAATAACTCATTCAATTGAATTAACTTACTATTGCAAATATGCCGATATGCTGATTGTATCTGTAGTAATCTAAGATAACTCCAAATTGCCATAATTATTTATTGGATGATCAGTTATGGTTCAAATTTTCTTTAAGAATAAATTTGGGTCATAAAATGTTTAGAAAAGGTCAAAGTTGCTGCATTTACATTTTCTGATTGTCAACATTTTTGTAGTTTCACTTCGATAAAAAATACGAAGCTTGTAAACTGGGATTTCAGTTTCAACCCGGCCCATTTGCGGCACAGCACCTAGCACAGTGGCAGGCGAATGTATCCACTACACCAGCTTTGGCAACCTTGAAGAGGAAGCTTCACTGGTGCATTTCAACACTCACCATGCCATGATTGTACACAAGGAAATCGGAGTTCAGAGTAGAATTATCCAACTGCGGCAGTCGGATAACTCTTTTCTTTCAAATTGCTGTAGGAAATTGTAAACTTTCAATAATTTCACTTAGTATTGTTTACTACATCATACAATGAAAGGGGTGCAGGAAGTTGCAAGTAGAGCGTAAGAAAGTATTAAAGATGATGTTAAGCTAAAAAAGTTAAACTATAGTTCAATCATAAAAACTGGTTCATTGTCATAGGCGAGAAATATTCGCTATTCAATAAATTTGCTCATAGTTTATGAAATTTTCTTTACTTTGAGACCTCAATTAAAAATGATACTGGGCATGTCATATTTCCAGTCTGACTTTGTCACGTCTCTAGTGTTTGTCAAATAATATTGTCTGCAAAAGTGATCTGGCGTACATTTTGAATAGGATTAGCTTAAGCTTACAACTCCTCCTTACCCCACCCATTTAGTAACAAGTGACAAACTTAAAGGGATAGTTTAAAGGGATAGTTTAAAGGGATAGTTTAAAGGGATAGTTTAAAGGGATAGTTTAAAGGGATAGTTCACACTGGAGACTATGTGTGGTGCATTATTGCCATTACTGTGTTCTTGCTAAAATAAATTTGCCACCATATAATGGTCAATCAATGCTTCAGCTGTCGTTCGATACCTAATTTGTTAGGGTTGGACCACAGGTAAGCTCACAGTATTAGAATTTGTAAGGCATGTTTTCAGTAATTTTCGACAAAAATTGGAGAAGTTGTCTCCTTCCGGCAATAAAA